>JAAGKR010000867.1:32231-157314 GCA_011419295.1 Clarias macrocephalus | reverse complement strand
CAAATACTGAAGGATAGAGAGCTAGACTGCAACCTTCAAGATTGTACAAAAGTCTACAAAAGAGACTGTGTTATGATATGAATACTTATTTACATATTAAATTACAACTTTGGTCATTTACCCGTCCCCACTCAATAAGTAATTCCCTCCCCATCCCACGAACGAGATTAACCAGGGAGGGTGACTGTTAGCGTGTAAAGCTAGCACTTTCAAACTGCTGCTTATGCCATGTCACATGGCTGCTTAACTCACTTAAAAGCACCGACTGCCTTATTTGTGAGCTCTCAGACACAAATGACTAGTAAGTGACTCACTGATCGACAGCGAGAGAGAATGTGCCATCCCATAAAATTCTAAAGTTGTTAATGCATCAAGTTTTTGTTTGCTTTGGGGAATTCTGGCACTATTATACTTCCATACAAAAGATGCAGGCGAATAAGTGGTGCTGCATTGCTGTCCAGGATGCATGAAGACCCATTTGCGTTCAAAAGACAAATGTTATAAGGCTTTATGTGTCAAAGTGATTCGATCATAATCTGTCTCTGAGACTTACTGCTACTCAGGACTGTCCATGACTGTATCACTCAGCCCACAGTTTATTACTATGCATGAACACAACAGTATTTGTTTTAATTAAGCGGTTAAAGGTTCATTTCTGAAATGCAAGCACATTTTATTAAGGTCTCTTCATGCACGATTCACTTTTTGAAAACAAAATGTGTTGTGAAAACCCACTTTCAATGTTTCAGACGTGAAGCCGGCAAACCGATAATGGCTGTGGCGTACTGAGGAAACTTCCTACCTTGATGGTGTCCAAGCACTAGAGGAACGCTGGGATAAGTGCATTATTGTAGCAGAGGATTGTATTGAGAAATAACGGTATTTTTACTCTCATAACCTCACGTGCTCTGTTATTTTGCACAATCAAAAATCCTGGCTTGACTTGAACGCCACTCAAAGGTAACTCTTATTAGCCACAACAGTTAGTTCTCAAGCATCTCATTAAAAACTTGTGAAAAGAAACATGACCAAGCTTCAGGTACCATGTTGTTGATTTTGAGCATGAAATCCCAGATTCCTTTTCTTCTAAATGCCAACACCAAGGCTCTTTATTAATCACAATCATGCAGGAATGAAGAACAGACGGATTCTCACCTCAACTAAGTGGTTATCAGGGCCATACAGGTCTTTATCCAGCTCAATAACCAAGCTCTTGAAGAAAGAAGAGAACTTCCTCTTTTGCTTTCCAGGCTAATACAGAGGGAAAAAAGGCCAGAGTATTCATTTCAGTGCTCTCTCTCTCTCTCTCTCTCTCTCTCTCTCTCTCACACACACACTCACACACACACTTTTACAAAATCAACAGACTCCGCATCGCGCACGTATAATTCGGCGAAGTGCACTGCCGAAATGAAAGAAAAAAAGTCCTTTACAGTGACCATGCATGAGAATCAGAGAAAAACAGATTAATAAAAATCCATGCTGCTAGTTCTCTTTCAGATTTCACCAAGGCTACTAAGCATTGAAGCGGCCTCATCGGTATTTGCAAATCTCAATGTCATATCAGCCCTTTCACATCTGACAGCCTGAAATCACTGAATACTTCAATTGTAAACATGAAATGAAATTAACAGACAGAAAAGACATACATTACTGAAACATTAGGTCGAAACAAATTATCACATTATCACAGTAAAGCGCAAAAACAAACAAAAGTAGCTTTTAGGGGAAGTCTGGTGTTCACTCACATCATCTAGCAACTTTCCTTCAACTCTTAGCTCCCAGGATGCAATGCTGCCCTCGGAGTCGTCCGAATCAGGCTTAGCGGGGTTAAATGTGTTCGAGATGTATAGCCGGAGCTTCCGCTTTTGCTGTAGGCAGAGATGAAGAGTTAAGTTTTATTTGAAACTATGTCAAAAACTTTTAATGGAAATATTCATCCAGTTTCCTCGTTTCTGTATCATCTGCAAAAATCACTTGTCCTGGCAGTATTGCATACTATGGGAATTCCAAGCAAAGGTCAACCTTAACCTGGGGAAAAATCGGTTGACATAATTCATAGGGCTCTTAACAAACCATACTGATACACCACAGATACTCCATCTGCTTACACTGACTAAACCATTACTAGTAAGTTTAATCACAAAGAGGCACAAAAATGATGGAAACTACAAGAAAAAAGAGAGCAAAGGAAAAAAAAGGGAAAACAGGACCAGAAAAATTCAATAATAATTCCTCATTCACTTACTCCTTCATCGCCTGTAACACTTGGGTCATGGGGGACACTGGAGTCAATCCCAGGGCACCTACAGCAGGGCATAAGGCGGGGTACCCCCTGGACAGGATGCCAATCCAACACAGGGCACATACAGACATTCACACTCATTCACACACTGCCGGCAATCAGCTCAAGTCTGTATGTTCTTGGACTGTGGGAGGAAGCCAGAGTACTCAAAGGAAACCCACCAAGCACAGGGAGAACATGCAAACTCCATGCACACAGACCCCGAGGCTGGGATCGAACTCGGAATCCTAAATGGACTGCTGATTTGCCACCGAGTGGCGCAGTGGTAAAGCGCTCGACCTATCATCCGGAGATCTCAAGTTCGATCCCCGGGTGATTCTGTAACCTCTCGCAGCCGGAGGTCTAGAGAGCTGATTGGCTGAGCTCTCTCAGAGGGGAGGGATGAGAGGTACTTAGTGCTCCCACATTAATCACGGCTCTACAGCCAATCAGGGGCGTCTGTGAGCTCACGCGAGCGGAAGGACCGGATAGCGCTGTCCTCCGAGTGTGTTACGCCGCCCCCAACGATGCACGAGCGAGCAGTTCGAAAAGATGCGGTCGGCTGGCGTCAAGTGGTTCGGAGGAAACATGTGATAGTCTTCGGCCCTCACGACTGAGTGGTAGTAGTAGCCTTAATGTGGAGCCCCCTAGTGACGGGGAGGAATTAGACACGACTAAATTAGGGAGAAAATCAGGGAAAAATCCAACCCCCCCCTTCAAAAAAAAAAAAAAATCAATAACCGCTGATTTAATAATTTCATGGCTAGGTTCTTTTGTTGTTGTTTTTTCATAATTACTTTAGTTATTTCATGATAAATTCACTATTTAAGTATGTTCTTTATCCAGTTAGAGGACTGAAAACACGACACATTTCCATAACATGAAAATGTCACATTCATAACACCAGTTTAAACTGAAATCATTTATTCATTTATTTCAGAAAATGACAAAAGAAAACAACACTTTTGGTGTTCATCTGAGTCTCTCTCATGGTACAAGTGTAATGCTTTCTGAAGTTATCTTTAAAATTCACATAGTTTGTAGTAAACCTGCACTTTCTCATAAAACTGATGTGTTTTAAGCTAAATAATGAAACTTTGATTTTTTTTTTAAGCTAAAGAGATTACATTAAATACTACACAAATGAATTCACTGTCCATGCTCTAAGGATTTCTATTTACCAAATGTTATATCCATAACACTGGAACTGTGTAGTACACAATGACTGGCTATAACCTTATGATCACCCGTCTAATGTTGAATAGACCTCCCATTTTGCCACCACAACAGCCCCGCATGGGACTCCACTGGACCTCTGAAGGTGTGCTGTGGTATCTGCCACCAAGATGTCAGTAGCTGGGTCTTTATGTGCTGTAGTGTTGGAGGTGGGGCTTTCCATGGATCAGACTTGTTTTTCCAGCAAATCCCACAGATGCTGGATTTGATTGTCATCAGGGGAATTTCAAGGCCAAGTCAACACTCAACTTCAAACTTGTTGTATTCCTCAAACCATTTGGCAGAGCACATTACCCTGCTGAAAAAGGACACTGATAATAGGGAACATGAAGAGGTGTACTGTACTTGGTCTGTAACAATGTCTAGGCAGGTGGTGCATTTCAAAGTAACATTCACATAAATTGTCAGAACCTACATGTTCCCAGTAAATTATTGGCCAAGGAATTCAATTGCCTTGCCAATGGCTTGACTTCTTCCCTTAGTGCATCCGGGGTGCAATCTCTTCCCCCTGACTGGTCTGCGGCTACACCTTTCATCTCGGGTGTTCTGACACCTTCATATCAAAACCAGCTAAAGGTGCACTGATCACTCGGTCGCCGATCTAAATTGTCTGATAATCACTTAATTTTCACAGGTGGGTTGTCTCTCGACTGGCCGATCACATAACCCGTTACTTTTGTGATGACACACAATAATACAGTACCAATTCTCAAATTTGCAATATGAATAGTTTTCTTTTTCCTAAAGCAAAACCATGAGGGGAAACGTCCACCAAAAACTCAACATCTATGCTACTTAATCCTGTATTCATGGGCCACGGGGGGCCTGGAGCCTATCGCAGGAGACTTGGGGCACGAGGCGGGGTACACCCTGGACAGAGTGCCAATCCATCGCAGGGCACACACACATACACACACTCATTCACACACTACAACCAATTTGGGAACGCCAATTAACCTAACCTAAATGTCTTTAGACTGTGGGAGGAAACCGGAGTACCCGGAGGAAACCCACCAAGCGGACCCACCAAATCGAAACCGGACCCTGGAGGTGCAAAGATCGATTTGCAGCTCTTGCTTAGAAAGCCCGGGTTTACCTTACCACTGACTATTCACACATCCTGCATGATAAGAGAAACAGACCGTCTCTTAAAAATGCAGAAATTCTCATATTTATAAGACAATGCCTGACCTCGCTGCCTACTAATGAGTAGCTAGTGTTGGCTCCCCAAATCCAAAGTGACTGACGTCTGTGTTTATTTAAAAACACTCAGTGCAGAATTTTGATTTGTTATTTATTGATGCAGCCTTGTTCAATGTGCTGCACCTTATAAAGGGTATAGTAGGACAGTCGCATTTTAGATAAGCATTTTGGCGCATATGAAAGCCCCTTGATACTAGTTAAGGAATGGAAAGTTTTTGCTCTTTAGTTGAGCATTGACTACTCTATTGGTTTTAGTTCCTTTATAATGTACAGTAGATGAAATAATAAGAGAAGTTTGCATATGTTGCCTTCCAATAAATAAAAGTTTGCTGCTATAAATATCAATAAATAAACAATACAACACAATAAACAGAGCACTTTAAATGGAAAATAATCCATACATACCTATGATCAGCGATCAGTGATGGGCCCCAAAAACCCTGATTGAAGCACCACTAGAATCAGCATTAAGTTTTTCACCAACTTGAGCATCATTAGCTCTTCGACTGGATTGGACTACACAAACCAGCCTTTTGTCCCCAATGAGCTTAGACCGCCCATGACCCTGACGCCAGCTCACCGGTTTTCCTTACTTGGACCACTTTTGCTATGTCCTGAACACTGCAGCCCAGGAACATCACACAAGAGCTGCAGTTTTGGAGTTACTCTGACCCACTTGTCTAGCCATAACAACTTGGGTCCTTGTCAAAGTCACTCAAATCCTTTCATCTGCCATTTTTTATGCTTCCAACACATCAACTTCAGGGACAAAATGTTCACTTGTGCTTAATATATCCCATGCACTTCCAGCCACCATTGTGAAGAAATAATTGGTTGGTGTGTTTCAGGCATCATAAACTATGTTCAAAAGTTTTTGTGTAAAAACATAATACAAATCATCTGATTGTAGCAGGTCTTAGTATTAGACTAGTACAACCTCAGACAAACAGCAAATTATAATCTTTTATTATTAACTATTATTAATATAATAAAAATTAAACCAAAAAACAAAAAAGCATGTGTTAAACTATATGACCATACAACGTTGCTTCAGTTCATTGAGTTTTTTTTTTGCATACACAGCTCTCTGAAGGTCCTGCCACAGCATTTCAGGTTGAGGTCTGGACTTTGACTACTCTTTCCAAAACTTGGATATTTTTCAGGCATTCTGATGTAGATTTCAGGCATCGTCCTGTTGCATGACCCAATTTCGACCTCACATTTGCCTCTAGAATAAATACTCTGGTATACCGAGGAGTTCATGGTCAACTCAATGACTGCATGGTGCTCAGGTCCTGTGGCCTCAGAAACATGCCCAAATCATCATCCATCCACTGCCATGCTTGATACTGGGTATGACGTGTCTCTCCTGAAATACTGTTTGTTTTTTTAAAAACATGGCACTGGACATTAAGGCCAAACTACCCCAATTTGGTCTCATCTGTCCTTAGGACATTGTTCCAGAAGTATTGTCGTTTGTTCAGATGCAGTTTTGCGGACCTCAGTTGTGCTTCTGTGTTGTTTTCAGACAGAAGATGCGTTCTCCTGGCAACCCTTCCAAACAAACTGTACTTGTTCATTCTTCTTCTAATTGTGCTGTCATGGACTTTAAAATGTAACATGCTCAGTGAGGCCTGTGGGTCTGAGATATACTGTAGCTCCTGAGTTTTTTTTTTTTTTTTTTTGCATTTCTCTGAGTATTGCACAATCTGACTTTGGACTCCTGGGAAGATTAGGTTGGTAACCGTCTTGAATGTTTCCATTTGTGGCTAGTCTTTCTCACTGTAGAAACATGATCTCCAAATTGTTTGGAAATGATTTTATAACCCCTTCCAGATTAATGTGCCGCAACAATTGCTTCCCTATTGCAATAGCTTATGTCTATCCCTCTTGGCATTGCGTTAACACACATCTCTATGCTCCAGACAAGCAAACTGTCTAATCTTTGTTTTATAGAAGTCTACACACGTGCTGATAATCAGCAGCACCTGGCGCTGATTGTCCTGTGGAAGCAGTAAACTGGACTTTGGTATTGCCTGCGTGCTTTTTTTTTCTTTTTGGCTTGATTTTTGTTAAATAAATAATGGCACAGTGAAAAAAAAATATGATCACAAGCTATGATCAGATGATATTTACAGTATACTGTTTTAAAATAAAAACACACAGAATTAAAAGAAGGATTACTTAATTTAAACATCATTGTGTTAATCATCCTTAATTTGTAATTAGTTTTTTTTTTCCTTCACTATTTATTTACACAGACAGTATAATCGCAGTCGGGATAATCTGCGAGATCACATACCTTCATCGGTCTCTTGAGGGCCTCTTGAATATCCACCCGCTTCCTCATAATCGTTTGGTCCAATTTGCGCTCGAAAGCCAAAAGGTCCATGTACGCCTGCGACTCGGGCACCAGCTCGCGGATCTAATGGCACGAGGTGACGTGAGTGAGTAATAGAGTGATGACAGGATCCATTAATATCTCGCGGTCCTAACTGCAGCGTGTTCTGAATATGTCATTGTATTATTGTTCTGCTGCTAAAACAGATCAGATGAAGTTCTCTAAAGGTGACATTTCTTATTACTGTCCCAGTAATTAACTTAAGTGCTTAGTTGAAACTAACAATCACTGAAACCAAGCCAAAATATATATATAAATGAATGCCCTCTCCGCGCACAGAGGAATAATCCTTGTTATTCAACACCCTCTAGATTTTTCAGTGTGTTGCATCATTCCGAAACACAATAAACCCAGAGCATCTAGTGCTCTTGGTAAAGATAAAAATAAAGCGTAAAGAATACAGAACATGCATTCTAAATAACCATGGGACAAAAATCATCCTGTCATTCATTTCTCAGTAATAGCACTATGTCACAGATGCACATTTCCCAGCTGCAGCGCGGCTTTCTTTGTGGCATTTTCTTTACAGTGCCACCTCTACCTGAACTCTCAGAGCAACCGCCGCACCGTTACAGTTACAGCGCACATTCCTGCATTGGACCCCAAATTCTCTCCCTTCGCTTTGCTCACTTCCCCTCAGGAAAAAAAGGAGCCAGCAGATTTACCTACACCGTTGACTTGGCGCAAATATATATATATATATATATATATATATATATATATATATATATATATATTTAAAAAAAAAATCAAGACACAGACAAACAAAGAGAAAGAATAACCACAGTGATGCACCTCACCCTCTGAGGGAGAATCTTGTCTGCCATTTTCCTTCTCTTGGCACTACGGATGGGGGAAAAAGGGACAGAAAGACAGACAGACACACAGAGAGAGAGAGAGAGAGAGAGAGAGAGAGAGAGAGAGAGAGAGAAGCATGTTACTATGGTGACTGATAGCAGAGTCCACAGGCCATCTGCTGAATAACTGGGACCCGTCCAGAATTGTTCCAGCTGTGCATGTGTGAGTGTGAGTGAGTGAGAGTGAGAGAGAGAAATAAGGGGTAGAGTGGTCAGAGAAGGCAAGAAAAGGAAATTGGATGGACGAAAAGTAGGAAGGTGCAAGAAAGTGTGATATTGAGAGCAATTCTGGAGATTCGAGAGGTGTTCGTTCGTATTCTTGCGAGTGTGCGCGTGCATTTGTGCATCCAGTGAAACCCATGCAGATACAATACGATGCTGAATCACTAGCAGGTACTGAAGTAAAGCCAATCTGTACTTCCTTTATACTCTTTCCCACATGAAGCTGTTTTTGTTTTTTTTTCATTTTCCCTTTTCACACTGGTGAAGCAGAAAGAAAGCTCTCTGTCTATTTCTATGGTTCAGCCATAGTGGAGAGATTAATATAAAAAAGGTCAACATTTTCCAGAATCAACCAATAAACACATCTGTTTTAAGGTTTATGAGCAGCAATAAAATCTGTGCACTGAGGCACTGAAACGGAAAGCTAATGAGTTGGCAAATCATACAATGTCCAAGACGTTCAAGTCAAACCGTGCATGATTGTGCAGAATAACAAAGCACAGTTATGAGATTAAAAACTACCTTTATTTCTCTATATAATCTCCTACTACACTAATGCATATTCATCAACTTTGGATACCAGAAAGGTAGAGCGTTTTCTCAGTCGCCGGACCGAACTGCCTACTCCATGTCTGAAACGCTGGCCTCCCAGGAACTCCTTTAAGGGTCCGAACATGTGGAAACGGCTTGCAATGAAGTAAGGTGCAGTTTTCCTGGAATGTGCAAGAGTTATATGTGAATGATTGTGCGTATAGTTTCTAGAGTCGGTTTTACTGCGGCTAAGAATCTCATCACCGTACTGTGCTCAAATTTCGTCTGTAAATGTCAATCAGTTTTAGGCTTTATCTCAGGAGAATCCCAGTTTAATTTGAACGCCCCCTGCTCTGACCCTAACTAGTTGGACTGATTTGTAATCAAGTGCTTAATTCCAATTTTTATGTTGTTGCAAGACAAAATAGCACACTCTGTCTTTCTTTCATCTATGCTTTGAGCATATCAAGGGTTTCAGTAGACTAGACGGACAGATCATGTTATCTAATCATCAAGTCTCAATTTGGTCCCCTGACCTTTAACCATATAGATCACCTGATACATATCCTCTTACTACCAATACTTGGCATTTCTTCATCAGACTGTTTATCAAATAGTGACACACTGGCTTTAGTGTGAGAGATGTTACTCAATAGTGGCTGGAGCAATTTTACAAGATACACGAGATGAGATGGATGACGGTCATTGGTAATTCTATGACTTCAGTTTTTTTTAAATTCAAAAATAACTACGAGAGATTCTGTATCAGGCTTTTTACTTACACTTGAATTTAATCAGTTATTGAATCTGAATGCAGCTTAGAAAGAAAGAAAAGGAGTTTTCACCTAGGGTTCACTGACCTACAGTAAACTGAACACATATATGTAAAATTGGTAACACGATTGCGTATCAACAAAACATAACCACATTGCAGGACGTGAAACCTTTTGCAGGAACAATGGCACAAACCTCCCCTCCTCAATGGCACACTTACTGTATATAGAACTTCATATTTTTTTTTCCAGAAGAAAGGTTAAAAGACAGGAATTCAATCCCAGGGCCAAACCTCAAACCTCGAACTCTGGATCTATAAGGTGACATCATTTAACACATCATTCACTTGGACCACTATGTGGCTTTACTCTCTTTTCTTCACATCTTATCCTGATAAGAAACCAGGCCCATTCCTACTCTCTTAAACTTTTAGAGTGTCACAGAGAAAAATATGGTTCCCCTGATGGAGGAAATGTACAGTATGTCTACAACCATTTGTCCCAAAAGTACAGATAAACTTTCCCATAGCCCTTCACCCCCACCCCAGACCACATGGCTCCTCTGGGACCAGCTGAATGGGCTGAAGAGGTTGTTAACTCCAGAGAATGTGGCATGTTGATTCAGACATGTGGATAAACCAGGCCGCCCAAAATTCTAGGTAAAGGAGCCCAGAAGACTGTAATGTGAGATGAAGAAGAATAAAGGTGCCTTCAACAGGGGAACCTACATTGGAAGCAATCAATCAACTATGTTTGTGCACTAAAGAAGACCATGCAATCGGCATCCATGGCTAAGTCAAGGGCAGGTGTATGTTATGTCTAACATGCATGCTAGGAGATCATGTTCATTCGCTTACAACCGCTTGTTTATGACTGGGAGCATTTCTGGTTTGGAAGAAGAACAGTAGAGCATCAACCTCACTCCTTATGTTACTACTCGGAGTGTATACATGCATAAGGACTATATAATTCTAGTAATTCTATTAACTAATAAGGAAAGTAGAATCAATCACAAACTCAGTCTAACATGCAGCAGAGTTAACCGCCTACTTGGATCCAACTGCTGGCTCAGACTGGGCCTCTCGCAAGTCCAACGGTCTTGCAGAAACCTCATTGGCTCCTTGGAATCCCACTGGTTTCCTATAGGTTGAAATTTTGTGACTCTAATCATATATATATATATATATATTCAATATAATGTAAAATTATTTGTTTATAGTCCTTTGTAAGTCTGAAAATTTGTGATTTACATATACAGGATTAAAAGTACTTAAAAGTTATTTATGGTAGGAAATTCATAAATCACGAAAAAGGATAAACAACAATAAGGAAAAAAAATCCTATAAATATAACTTAATCTAGATAAACAAGTATGCATTTAATCTGGATATTAAAAATGATCCGTGGTGTCCCTCGTGTTCTCTTGAACACTTGAAATTTCAAAATTTATAAAGTTATGTAAGTGAAACATTTTCCATTGGCTGAGCGCTGAGAGCGATCCTTCCATCCAAGTACGTCTGATGTCCCATAGTGTTCAGGAGATCGGCCAGATATACCACAGCAAAACGATTTAAAGATTTAAACATCATTAACTACATGAGGCCCAAAGGGATAATTCAGATTTTTTTAAAAGTCTGTTTTAAATCAAAATTGAGGTGAAGTCAATTATTAAAGGTCTTGGTTGTTGTAGATGTTCCTGCTCTGTACACCAACGGTCAAGTTTGTCTCTCAGAACACGCATACAATGTTAAGCAATCGGAGCCAAACTCCACAATGCATTCCAAAGTTCAGCTGAGACTAACATGAAGCGTCTGCATTCCCACTGAGCTAAATTGAGTTGGGATGTTTCAAAGTTATGGTGATTTTAGTGCACCAGATTTTGGCAGCCATTCAGTTTTTGGCACAACATTGTGAAAGAAAAGAATTACATTTGTACTAAATCACCATAACCTTGAATGATACCAACTCAATTTTGCTCAAAGTTATGCAGGAGCTTCATATGAGTCGCAGCTGAACTTTAGAATGCACAGAATGAGGGTTGTGCGATTTGGCTCCGGATGACAAACTTCACGGTCGGTGTGCAAAGCTGGAAAACTTCCAACAACCAAGACCTACGGTAATGTACTTACATGCACCTCAATTTTCATTTAAGACAGACTCGGAAAAAAATCTGAATGATCAGTTTAAATGACAACGTCACAACAGTCCAAATTGAATAAAGTGAATAAAGCTTTTTTTTTATATATATATTTTTTAAGTACAAGAGGCATTACTTACTTTTGATACAAATCTTAAACCAGCTTCTATGTTCATTAGAGTTTTCTTAATGCCATTTGGTTTCACAGATAAGCTATTAGGCTATAAGATAAGTGATCACTAGCTACGTTTACATGGACGATATTTCTTCAATTCGCCTGAAATCATTCCGATTCCAACTCATCAATTTACATGGACACTGACCTGATGAGATGTGCATGTACATGCTCAACATGTTTAATCAGAACTAATAGGCCAGTGTTAGGCCTTCCCGTCTTTTTCTGATAAATCACAACTTCTGCATCAAAATTGATTACAAAAAGTCATATGATTGGCCAGCTGGGAAAAAGATCACACTCACTCACTCATCGTCTATATCGCTTAATCCTGTATTAAGGGTCACAGGGGGGCCTGAATCCTATCCCAGGAGGCTTAGGGCAGGGTACACCCTGGACAGGGTGCCAATCCATCGCAAGACGCACACACACACTCATTCACACACTACAGGTGATTTGGGACCACCAATTAGCGTAATCTGCATGTCTTTGGACTGTGGAAGGAAACCGAAGTACCCGGAGGAAACCCACTGAGCTCGGGGAAAACATGCAAACTCCATGCACACAGGGACGAGAATCTTTAGAAACTCATTATACCACCTTATATTACCCTAATGTGAAGAAGGTGCTTACATGGCTAATATTTACTTAATGAACGAATTATGATGGCATTGTGGCTTAGTTGTTAGCACTGTTGCCTAGCACCTCGGGTTCGATTCCCACCTTGGGCCTTGTGCATGGAGTTTGCGTGTTCTCCCCACGCTTGGTGGAATTTCCTCCGAGTGCTCCGGTTTCTTCTCACAGTCCAAAGACATGCGGATCAGGCTAATTGGCGTTTTCAAATTGCACATGGTGTGTGAATGAGTGCATGAGTGTGTCTGCCTCGTGCCTCGAGTCTTTAGGGATAGGCTCCAGCGCCACCGTGACTCTGTATTCAGGATAAAGCGGAGTGAATGAATGAATGAATTATCAAAAGTTTATACCACACTTCTTGTTATGTTTGAAAATTCAATTCCGATCAAGCTCTCGGCTCAGAATCTCCTGAGAATCTCCAATTAGGCCATTATTCCGATTATTTGTGTCCATGGAAACGTACCTAATGAAAGACCAGGCAACGGCTAGATACAGCCAAGGCCAAGAATGTACAGGGATCAGGGATATGTGCTGTAAGGGCATGTATTTTTTAAGCAGAGTGTCTCAGTCCAAGACCAGTTGGTTCCAAACAGAATCAATTGGTCTGAAAAACAGCTGAAAATTTTACCATTTAGCAGCCCCCCTCCCCCCCCCCTCCCCATTAAAAAAATCTGATTTAAAAGAGTATTGAAATAATAATTTTACCAGATTGTGATGTTTTTGGTATAAATAATCCTCCTCTTTTGATTGGTTTGGTTATTAAATGCAATCTATAATACTAGACGTGCCACTAAATCACTAATGCTTTTTTGATCACTAGATGGTGCAGGAATAGAAGATGAGGTCAAAATCAATTGAAGCAATCATAACAAATTGCAAAAGCCACCAACATACGTAAAATCTGATGATACTCAATTACACTCTTCCAACTTAATAACAAAATAAATAAGTTTTGAAAAAAATACTTTTTTCGCCTTTGTTCTAAGGATAAAGTTTGTTAATGTTGCGTTTTGTACTTGAAACTCACTTTCTCGGCCGGTTCTGGGTGGATGTGGCCTGCACCGGTGGGGTGGTGGTGGGCCGTTTGCGGTTTGGGTCCAGGGTGGAGTTGGGCATCCCTGGCCGAATTGGGGGTGTTCCACCATACGGGGGGCCGGGTGGACCCATAGGGGCACCCTGATGGGGCATCCGGGCTCCTGATGTCATACCTGGACGCTGTGGGAAGAGAAAAAGCAAATCACAGAGAGAAAGAGAGAACTATAAATAAACTATCAATGTGCGGACAACACAAGTACCAGAGCTTAAGTGCACATACGTAGACAGGCACGGCACAATGTACAGCACGAGTGTTTCAGTGTAGTTTCACTGGCGCCCTGTAAGAGCTGTGGAGTGCAGTCGTGTATTGCTCTTCTACTCTCAAGCACCGATCTAGGCCACAGCCCCACACACACACACACACACACGCACACACCTGTGCCTGTCATTTCAGAAGCAACAGCTGCAGAAAGACTGAAGCAGGATCACGCTGCAGCTTAAGCAAAATCAGACTGGTGACACACAGCAACCCGAATGAGCACCCCACTGCTCCACTGCCTGATTAACTCGGAATTATTTTTTAAATCATGCACAAGTCTGGCACTGTGGAACACATTTACTCTTTTTAGGAGATCCTTCAAAATTTCAGCGTAAAAAATAATAATAATAATAATAAAAAAATTTCATTACCTGTATAAGGAACTCATGCAAAGACACTTTTTTTCTAATTCAATTTTATAAACTCACCAGCGAAAAAGCCCACTAGGTGTTGTGTGTTTTCTATTTCATTAGGAAGAAGAAATAAGTATTCTTGGCCAAAGTAAAAATTCTGCGTAATATTTGGTGTGAAACAGGATGCAAGCATGCAACCTTAATATAATCTTAATAATATTACAGCAAATCCAGGCCTTGTAGACAGAATATGATGCATAGAGGTTAAGGCGCAGGAATACAAACACAAACGTGAAACACCAGTGTCTATGTAGACAGAATAACAGGAAGACAGAATGTGGGGCAGAGACAGAACGTCTCTACACCTGCTTATTCATGCAGCTATCCTAATGAGGCAATCGTGTGGCCTAAAATCATGCAATGGCAGGCCAGGAGCTTCAGTTAAAGTCCACATCAAACGTCAGACTTGAGAAAAGTGTGATCTCTGTGACTTTAACCGTGGCAGGCGACAGGCTGGTTTGAGTTTTTTTTTTTTTTTTTTCAGAAACTGCTGATCTCCTAGGATTTTCACACACAACCATCACTAGAGTTTACACAGAATGGTGTGACACATGAAAATATTGAGTGAACCAAAGCTCTGTAGGCGGAAATGACTTATCGATACGAGAGTTCAGAGAGAAACGGCCAGATTGGTTTAAGCTGCCAGGAGGGATACAGTAACTCAAATAACCACCTTTATAACAGTGGTGAGTAGAAAAGAATCTCAGCATGCACAAGACATCAAATCATGAGGTGGATGGGCTACAAAAGATCTGGAAGATAAGAAGCAAAAAAAGAAAGAAAGAAAAAAACAAGATCCCCATATTGCCAGAGAACGGCAGAGCTGAGCAACAACGCTCAGGGTCTCTTTTTTTATAAAGTCACATTAGTGGCAAAATCTAATTGGCTTGTTTAAGTCCTGGCAAAAAAAAAAAGGAAAAAAAAAACAGGGAATTTTTTTAACGTCATGTTTTCTTGTTAGTACATCTGAACGTCTAGAAATGACAAAAAGGTTTAAGGATGTTCAATGGCAATTAGGGTAGCAGAGTTGAAATACCAAGAAAACCGAGCTTAATTCTTTTTCCTGATGCTAGCAGCTGCCAAACAGACAGAAACAGAGCCTCTGATTGGTGGACACCTCAGAAATGCAGCCCATGATTTGTGGACATCTCAGAAACGCAGACTCTAATTTGTGGACATCTCAGAAACGCAGACTCCGATTGGTGGACACCTCAGAAACGTAGCCTGTGATTGGTTGACACCTCAGAAACACAGACTCTGATTGGTGGACACCTCAGAAACAGATTCTGATTGGTGGACACCTCAGAAACACAGACTTTGATTGGTGGACATCTCAGAAACAGACTCTGATTGGTGGACATCTCAAACGTAGCCTATGATTGGTGGACACCTCAGAAACGTAGCCTCTGATTGGTGGACATCTCAGAAACACAGACACTGATTGGTGGACATCTCAGAAACGCAGACACTTATTGGTGGGCATCTCAGAAACGCAGACTCCGATTGGTGGACACCTCAGAAACATAGCTTATAATTGGTAGACACCTCAGAAACGTAGCCTATGATTGGTGGACACCTCAGAAACGTAGCCTCTGATTGGTGGGCATCTCAGAAACGCAGACTCCGATTGGTGGACACCTCAGAAACATAGCTTATAATTGGTAGACACCTCAGAAACGTAGCCTATGATTGGTGGACACCTCAGAAACGTAGCCTCTGATTGGTGGGCATCTCAGAAACGCAGACTCCGATTGGTGGACACCTCAGAAACATAGCTTATAATTGGTAGACACCTCAGAAACGTAGCCTATGATTGGTGGACACCTCAGAAACGTAGCCTCTGATTGGTGGGCATCTCAGAAACGCAGACTCCGATTGGTGGACACCTCAGAAACATAGCTTATAATTGGTAGACACCTCAGAAACGTAGCCTATGATTGGTGGACACCTCAGAAACGTAGCCTCTGATTGGTGGGCATCTCAGAAACGCAGACTCCGATTGGTGGACACCTCAGAAACATAGCTTATAATTGGTAGACACCTCAGAAACGTAGCCTATGATTGGTGGACACCTCAGAAACGTAGCCTCTGATTGGTGGGCATCTCAGAAACGCAGACTCCGATTGGTGGACACCTCAGAAACATAGCTTATAATTGGTAGACACCTCAGAAACGTAGCCTATGATTGGTGGACACCTCAGAAACGTAGCCTCTGATTGGTGGGCATCTCAGAAACGCAGACTCCGATTGGTGGACACCTCAGAAACATAGCTTATAATTGGTAGACACCTCAGAAACGTAGCCTATGATTGGTGGACACCTCAGAAACGTAGCCTCTGATTGGTGGGCATCTCAGAAACGCAGACTCCGATTGGTGGACACCTCAGAAACATAGCTTATAATTGGTAGACACCTCAGAAACGTAGCCTATGATTGGTGGACACCTCAGAAACGTAGCCTCTGATTGGTGGGCATCTCAGAAACGCAGACTCCGATTGGTGGACACCTCAGAAACATAGCTTATAATTGGTAGACACCTCAGAAACGTAGCCTATGATTGCTGGACACCTCAGAAACGCAGACTCTGATTGGTGGACATCTCAAACGTAGCCTCTGATTGGTGGACACATCAGAGGCTAAGTTTGAGATGTCCACCAATCAGAGGCAACGTTTGATATGTCCACCAATCAGAGTCAAACGTAGCCTCAAACGTGATTGGTGGACACCTCAGAAACGCAGACTCTGATTGGTGGACATCTCAGAACCGCAGACTCTGATTGGTGGACACCTCAGAAATGCAGCCACTGATTGGTGGACACCTCAGAAACGTAGCCTATGATTGGTGGACATCTCAGAAATGCAGACTCTGATTGGTCGAGAGAATCACACAGACAGTTTTTTCAACATGGAAATATGGATAAAAACCTTTCTCTTGCTTGAGCGACAGCTGCATGAGGTATTCTGAACACATGAGTTTACTTGGTTTAGTCAAGCGTTAGTGCTGAGCACGGGCTAGCTAGAGATCTA
Organism: Clarias macrocephalus; assembly: GCA_011419295.1. Lineage (NCBI taxonomy): Eukaryota > Metazoa > Chordata > Actinopteri > Siluriformes > Clariidae > Clarias > Clarias macrocephalus. The sequence continues at coordinate 140,068 of JAAGKR010000867.1, read as the reverse complement.
GCAAACTAAATTACTGAGAGGACAGGAGAGCAGACTTCATCATCCTGAAAGCCAGCACCCCTCCTGTTTACATGCTCCAGTAGAACTAAAGTGCTCCCATGCCATGCAAGGTCAGCTTCGCAAAAGTTGCAGTTCTCAGCATTTTTGGCCGAGTGTGAAATGTTCTCACACTGGAAATCTTTGGTTGGAGGTGAGAGGAACACATGCAAAGACATCAACTAATTGACAATTTAATTCCTAAATCCAAATGCTATAATTCAAATGAATTTTAAATGATCTGTAAAGTGTTACACACCAATCAACCATATCATTAACACCACATAGCATCATCACTTTAACGCCGCTTATCAATTTCATATACTAGTAAACTTGTGACAGGATCATGGGCATTCAAGTCTCACCCATGCTCATGGGGACCAAAGGGCCGATTCGATAACACAGAAAAACCAGTGCAGCACGGATTGCAAAAAACAGCCACAGCAGGACAAAAAGGCACACCAGACACCCAGTGTGCCACTGTGCACGGGACCCAGCAGGCAAAAAGTCCAAGGTGGCTGGCTCAGCCTCCAAACTCCACACATCCCAAACCAATATGTGGAGTTTGGAGGCATGTATAGGATGCGCCAAACAACAAATGGTGACAACGCCCCGCAGCGCAGACCTGGCACCAGACACCACAGCACACCCACAGAGTCATATCCAGAGGGGCCAGTGTCTCCCAGGGGACACAAGAGGAACCGACACAATACTGGGAATAATGATTTTTCATTGTAATCTTCTGGCTGATATGTGTATTTTGAATGTAAATGTAAATATTTGTTTATTTTAAGTCATTTTAAAACTTTTCTAAATTTTACTGAATTGTCACTAGTCTTATACAGTATTCTCGATTGTCTCTTTTGTGTTGTTAAAAATGATAATGCAATAATAATGCAATCTCATTATTATCTAGACACATTTTTCTCTTTTACTCATACACAGTTCCATAAATTTTCTTTTCACTTTGTGAAGCTGCTTTGAGACAATGATAATTGTTAAAAGTGCTATAGAAATAAAATCGAATTGAATTGAATTGTTGCAGATTCTCGATAATCCATTCATTCATCTCCAGTGGGTGCATTATCCTCATCAGGGGCTGTCCTTTTGTAGTGGATGGAATGGCATTCTTTAAGCCCAAATCCATCAAAGTAATCCTCAATTCCTAAAAAAAAAAAAAAGATGAAACACTAAATTCTTCCTTACGTTAAATAACTTTTAACAATGTTTATACTGTACATCATAAAAGAGCTTTTTTTTTTCTCCCGAAATACAAAGTCACCTACACAATAACTGTTGAATGGCTGAATTAGTCACTTATGACTCATACAGCAGCCCAAAGTCACAGGATGTCAAAAGAAGGTGTGAAAACATTTGGAAGTGGAGCCAAAGCTCACAGCTCCCGCGCTCTCCATGGTGCACCTCTGCCAAACATGGTGCAGTGACCCTCCCGTCCTGACCCGTTCACCCTTCCCAAAGTAGGCTGAACCCCAGGGTTTCCTGGGTCTGTCCAATCCCACTGCCTGTGGGAGGACAAGGAGCAGTGGGACGTGAACATGTGGACACAGCATGAAGCGGCAACAATCCTCAAGGTCACTGAGGAAGTTTAAGGCACAGAGGGAGGTTGGACTGGGCATCAGAATCAGCGCCGGGCTGCAACTGAAGGCTCATTACAGAAATAGCACTAATGATGAAGCACCACTCACACACACAACACACACACACACACTCTTCTGCTTTTCAGTAACAGAGGACCAGGAACTGGGCAAGAAATGTCAATTGCTGCAAGATTATTTTAAGTTCCCATTTTGTAAGAAATAGAATATGCATGTCATATAGTGATCTTCTGACATGTGAAGTCATTTAGTTTTCCCATAGGCTTGAACCCATTACATTAGCATTAACAGGAACATATCTATTCATCCACCCTCCATCCATTAACTATACCGCTTATTCCGTGTAGGGCCGCCGGGGACCTGGAGCCAGAGAGCCAATTATCATACAGCACATGTCTTCAGACTGTGGGAGGAAACCCACCAAGCATGGGGTGAACATACATACGCCTAAGGACCAGAGGCAAGATTCGAACCCGAGGTGTGAGGTGCACAGAGTGACCACGCGGCCTAACACTAACAAGAACGTTTGAAAAATTTATTTGTTGGCGCACTTAAATGTTTCAGAGTCATTTCCAACCTATGGTCTGATAATATTCAATGTGTGTAAAAATACTTTAAATGTTACATTTATATGGTTACGTTACATTAAACTTCATGATTTTAAAGATTCTGATTTTAAATCAGTGGATTTAAAAAGTGTTATTTATAATAAGATGTCACAACACCCTTGATATCTTGGAAAAGTGTATTCATTTTCATCTCCATTGTACGAGGGGTGTTCAAGTCAACCCGGGACTTGTGATAGAATTTCTTGTGAATGAAGGCGTAAAACCGATTGAGCATGGTAAAACATTTGAATGGTGCAAACGTTTAAAGGGCTGCCTTACAACAATCCTGGGATGAATAACAATCCTGGCTGGATGACTCGGAGCCCTCTGCAGTCGTTCCTGTGAACATTCGGCAAGTGGAAAATCGATCTATAACCTTTAACTTTCAGAAGAGACACATCTGTCTGTAGGAACCGTTCACACAATCATTCATGAACATCATTTGCACATTACAGGAACTCAGATCTGAGTTAATGGCACATCCCTTGTACAGTCCTGACCTCGTTTCAAGCCATTTCCACGTGTTTGAGCCATTAAGGGTGTTCCTGGGAGGCCAGTGTTTCAGGTGTGAGGCAGATCATGGCTTTGGCATACTGAGAAAACTAGAAGTGCATTAGTGTAGCAGGGGATTAAATAAAAAAATAAACAGAGGTTTTACTCTCATAACTGTGTTACAAGCCCACGTCTATTATATAAAATTGTATATTACTGCCCACACCTATAGACAACCAGACAAATGAAAAGACCTCATCTCCCATGCTACCTAAAAAAACGAAAGAATCCAAAGTTGGAGGTGTAGCGCACTAGTCTAATTCGGATGGCTCTTTAAAAAAAAAAAACGCTTGTCTTGTGCTTGCTAATGCATATAATAAGAGAATGGGTATTTGCATTTTCGTGTGCAGCAGCTTGCCAAATTGAAAATGGAAAATCAAGGCCTTAACAAGTATGAATCTGGCATAGCAATGAGACTAATAGCAGCGCCTTCATCATTTGTAAGCGTAGCCTAGTCTTCAATCGTACGCCGGTATACAAGTCATTATGTGTGTGTGTGTGTATAAGCGTAACAAATTAATGCAGGGTGTATATTAAAAAGTTATACCGAGATAGATACATATTGTTAATTATATACTAGAAATAGTTGTTACTCTGTGCTGCGTTTTTTTTTCCCCTTTATGTCGGTTGTTTCATGCATAGTATAATATACCTAATATTCTGACAGCCACGAACATACCATGAACCAGCCAAGAATCACTTCAGTCAGAATCCAGAGAAAAAGCGGGTCTTCCATGAAGTGTCCTTGACATTTATTTTCTGCTTCATTTTTTTTTTTTTGCTCAAACTCTATGCCTCATTGAAAAGTCTCTTTTGATTACTGGTCATACCTTTTGATGTCAGGAAAAAAAAAAAAGAAAATTAAACTGCATTACAAAAGAATTTGCCCATTATTGGGCATAAAAATGCAAAACAGTTTAAAAATGATGCACACTGGCACAAAGGCAACTGTATGCTCGTACAAATGCGGTAGTAAATCAGTGTTTTCTAATTAGCGCTGGAATCTGAATCAACTTTGGATCGTGCTACAAAAGTGCACAAATTGCACAATGATTCATTCAACGCTGCGCATGCAGCTTTGATCGTGAGCCGAGCGAGAACTCTCAGTGGAAAAGTTTATGCTCGGAGCAGACTAAACAGAGGAGGTGCAGTCTGCGAGGGCGAAACCAGAAACCTCCTCGCGAAGTGGCGCGAGGCTTGGCTCACTCTCTCTTTGCTAATATCTAGCTCTGGCTGAACGTTCGTCAGCAATAATTCACTGCTATGAACAGGCGCGTTCTCTGAGGGCGAAGCGGAATTACTCTAACGACTTTAGAAATTCATTTGGGGGGGAAAAGTGGAAAAACTAACTCGGGATCATGTAACTGTCTTCACTTCGCTGTAATGAGGCTGTAACTGTAGAAGAGTTTGCGATACACAGACAAACCACACGGACATTTAACTGAGTACCAAGCGAAAGAGTTTTGATTAAAATGATGAATACCGATGACCTACACAGACTGTTCACTTAGACTTTGCTGTCATCACCATGCAATACAGTCGATCTGACAAGTCACTTAGAGAACACAGAGACTTCTCCACAGTGACCTGCACAAGCAACCGCTTCGTTCTCTCCTCCTCATCCTCTCTCATCTCTTTCAGTCAAAATTAAATCTCTGCATCACAATCCTCCTGTTACTGTGCCGGTTTTCCAGAACGCACATGCTTACGCTGCACGCTGCATGCACACACACACACACACACACACACACACACACAGCTGGCTTGCTCACCACTCCATGGACGAGAAACTCAAACAGTTTACTCTTGGTGGCTTTGCGAGCGCCGCCAGTAGAATCCTCCGTAGCCATTGTGCCGAAGCCCCCCCTTTCTTTTTTTTTTCCTTCACCCCCCGATTTTTCTTTTGTTGTCTGTATTAGTGGTTTCTTCTCCCCGTCAGTCTCCCCGTCTATCCGCTCTACATTCTCTCTTCTCCAAAAGAGAGCGCTCTCGCCCTCCTTCGCTCTCCCGCTCTAGCGCTCCTCTCCCAAACGTTTTCTCTCTCTCTCTCTCTCTCTTTTAAAGCATGTTAGAGTGTGGCCAAAGTCCAGCCTCCTGTTCCAGTCTCTCACACTCTCCCTCCCTCTCCCTCTTTTTTAACATATCTCCCTTTCACATTCTCAGGCTAGAGAGAGCGAGAGATACTGGGGGTCTGACAAGTGGGCTGTCGGTGGCCGAAAAACATGAAACTGCTAAAGTGTCACATATTTGTCTCGCGAATGAATGAATGATGTTCAATGGCATGATTGTGAAGAATTGGGTTTTACATACCAATATAAACTCTGCACTATTTAAATAAAACCTATAGTAAATAAACACCAACATTGGCCTCAAAATCCAATCAAAATCAAAATTTCCTTATGATTCTAATTAATCTGCTTTAGACTAATCTGACAAATGATACGTAAATCCAACCTGAAGCAGAACTTCCATTAGTGTTCAACTGGGATGAGATTTGATGACTGGGAAAGCAATAATTAAAATTCTGTTCATCTTCATCCCACTATGCATTCAGCCCTTGTGACTTTTTTTTTTTCATTCGTCACCTGTATGTACCTATTGACCAGTGTTGGGTGAAACACGTTACAAAGTAACACGTTACAGTACCCGGATTACTTTTTTGATGTAGCGAGTAATCTAACGCGTTAAGTCCGCCATTCAAGTACTCAGTTACTTAGCTACTTTTTCAAAAATGTAATCCGTTATTCAGACAATTTATGTAATCCGTGAGCCAGACAGCAGTCATTCTCAATCTTAGAATAATTATAAAGGTCTTGACTAAAACAACATACATGAGGAAGCACAAAGGAGTTCCCATTTTCTGCAATGGAAAAGTCCTCGAACTAGTTACTTTTATCAGAAAGTGACACAGTAATGTAACTGATTACTTTTTGAAGACAGTAATTTTGTAATGTAATTAGTTACTTTAAAAAAGTAACGTCCCCCAACACTGCTATGGGCGATATAATTGATTCTACTGTAGTCAGATTTTAAATAAATTAACATCCTACAAATCTTACTAAAATGTGAGACTTGATGCAAAAGCTGGCACATGTAATGAAATCAAGGTCAAGAAAAAAAAGAAAAAAAGAAACAAGATCGTTATACTGTACGTCACACTACTCATCACATATTTATCTACAGAAATGATCAGCTATAATACTGAGAAATTAGTGAGAAATAATGTTCCGGGCATGAAATACAATAAGTGTTAGGAGAGCTGCAGACAGGGAATATCTCATTTCATATTTTCTATTTCTGAGAATCCAAAAGGCAGGTCACACCACCAAGACAGTCAATAAATCAATATAGGCAGAAAAATAACAATATGAAGATGATCGGCCTGAGTAAAGCCCCCTCTCAGGACCCCCATAAGCCGATACTCCAGAGTAGGCAGCGTCCCATTCATTCAGAGCGCAGAGGGGTGCTGGAGGGGGAACCTGGCTTACACAAAGATCTCAACCGTGGCTGCCAAACACTTTTGCATGTATTAAAACAGAATGATGTCAAACGAGGGCTGAGGAACATCTGCTCCTTATGAACAGGGTGACGATACAGTACGTGCTACTCCTGCGACACAGGGCGTATTGAGACACAGCAATGAATGAAAATTGAGGCATTTCACTAATCACATTCAACAGCACCGCCATGTGGGAAAGCTTTTAAAGGTCCAATATTAACAAGAAAATACCATTATGACTATTATGAAACTTTTTTTATAGCTACAAAAGCTATACAGGACACAAAGCACAGAGCACCATGCAGTTTGGAATTCGAAAAAATCTTGTATAAAGCAGCTTAAACCACCACCATACTGAGGTTATTGAGTAATTTTATGATTTTTTTTTTTACATTTAGATGTGTTTGTCTGTAACACTATGTTATCTTGTTACAGAAATAGTAATCATATTTATTTGACCAGTTTTAACTTATATAATATACATTAATCAGTTTGCTCATTGTTCAGAATCAGACTTAATCGAGTGATCATTATTTGATAAATTTGAAAGACTCTGAATTATTTAAATGTCAATAAGTAGAACATTCACCATGCAACTCCTTGAAATTTATCTGTTACCATAGAAACAATAACATATTAAAAACGAGCACAGTAATATTTCCTCTGCAGCTGGAACTACTGTCAGACGTGCTCACTCACTCACTCACTCACTCACTCACTCACTCACTCACTCATCGTCTACACCGTTTTATCCTGTACACTGGGCGCATAGGGCCTGAAGCCAGTCCCAGGAGACTTGGGGCATAAGGTGGGGTGGACCCTGGACGGGATTTCAATCCATTGCAGGGTATACACACACTCATACGCTCATTCACACTACAGGCTATTTGGCCACAGCAATTAGCCCAATCTGCATGTTTTTGGACTGTGGGAGGAAACCGGAGTACCTGGATGAAACCCACCAAGCACGGGGAGTGAACTTATTATAATGATTAGAATTTTATTACTTAATCATAATTATTTCTCTGACTCGTTGACTCATGTTGACCCGTGTATACAAAGGAATATTTATACTGTATCTTACATTCAAAGCATTCAGGCATTGGTGGGTCAGTGGTAGGTTTCTCGCCTGCCATGCTGAAGACCTGGCTTCAATTCTCACCCAATGCCCAAACCCCAGCCAGCGCCTCTCCCAAGCCCGGGTAAGATAAGAGGGTTGCGTCAAGAAGGGCATCCGGCGTAAAAAGTGTGCCAAGTTGATGTGTGGCTCGGGTGGTCTGCTGTGGTGACCCCTTTGATGGGAGCAGCCGAAAGACTGATCACGTCAACGATTCATTACAAAATATTGCGAAATATGATTTCACGATTTGTTTTTAATGTATCTGGTACCGCTGTTAAGAGTTGATTTCTGGCAATAGAAATTGCACTTTCAGAAAACTGATTGCAGAATAAATAAACACAGATAAATGGTGAGTGCTGGAAACATACTGATGTTAAAGTAAGCTCACTCATGACTCATCGTCTATACCGCTTTATTTCTGTACACAGGGTCATTTGTACGGCCTGGAGCCTATTCCAGGGGACCATACGAGGCACACCACCGGAGTACCCGGAGGAAACCCACCATGCACGGGGGGATCATGCGAACTCCGCGCACACAGAGACAGGACTTTCTCTCAGTCTGCCAGCAAAACAATACAGTGTGCTTGTTTGTTTTTCACCTGAAGGCTCAGCATCAGGACCGGAATCCTCAGCCACAAGTTTTCCATACAGTCGATTCCTGCTATGCAAACTAAGACATATAGTTTTCATTTATTTAAGCTTTTTTTTATTATTATATTTTTTAAATAAATAAAAATAAAGCATCCTAAACAATACTATGTTGTTGGATTAATAACAATAGTGGAATAATATCAGCATTATACAGATGTGGAATCATATGGTTTCAGATGATGTTTTTTGGAAATAGAAATGTTCACAGCAGAGGCCTACAGTAGTGTGTGTGTGTGTGTGTGTGTGTGTGTGTGTGTTGGAGAAATGCTCGGCTGGAAAGAAAGCGCAGTTTGTATAAGCAGCTGGAATGGATGCGGAGGTTTTGTGCTCCTACCTTTCTCTCCATCGCGGCAGGTTTGCGTTGCGCGCACACACACACACACACACACGCTTTGCACTCTCTGGGCTGGTGTCCGTCTCCGACACACTTTCTCCTCGCTTTCAGACGGATTGTTCGCGGCTCCCTCCTCCTCCTCCTGATCCTCAGGGAGTTAAAGCTGTGTGTGGATGCAGGGATGCTGATGATAACGAAGGCCCAGTGTGGAGGAGAGCGCGTGCGGTTGAGGCACGAGACGACGCGCATGCGCAGAACACCGCGCCGCCTAAGGGACCGTCGTCCAACTACACGCACGTTTCAGGAGACGGAGTTCACGCGCGTTATCCTGCATACTGGGTCACGGGGTTGGCTGGTGCCTATCCCAGGAGACATTATTTGCTCTTTTATAAGGCCTTTTTTTGTTTTTAGGTATTTTAGCTTAATACATATTAGTTTTCCATTTCATCCCTCTGTCCAGGTAGACATTTCTGAATAAATCACCTCGTTCCTGAGATATTGCTTCACAAGAAATGGACGAATGAACACGACGTTCTCATGATGAGTTAAAGTGAATGTTTGTGCCAAAATAATAATAATAATAATAATAAAAACCCTCGAGGCACTCCTGTGACCTTCAACCACCAAAGGCCTAATGGACATTTGTGCCACTTTTAAAGAAATTCCCTGACGGCATTCCTGTGATATTGTATTCACAGGAATAGGACAGACGCTAGATAAAGGTCAAGTGACCTTGACCTTTGACTGCCAAAATCCAATCAGTTCATCATTGACCCCAAGTGCAAATTCAGGCCAATTTTAACCAAATTCCCCTCAAGGCATTCCTGAGGTATCACGCTCATGAGGTGGTCACCCTTCACCCCCAAAATCGAATCAGTTAATCTTTCTGGCCAAGTAGACATTCTGTGCCAGTTTCTAATAAATTTTCTCAAAGCATTCCTGAGATATCACGTTCATAAATATAGAATGTATGGACAGACAGAAAACCCGAAAAGCCTCCGATTATGCTGTTTCTGGACGGAGGTATAAGAAAACTGCTGTAAAATGAATTCCAGACGGCACCCACACATACCAGAACACGCACATGCCTTTTTTATAAAACGTTGTAATATTTGCAGTATAACCCATGACACACTCCTGTACACTTTATCATCTCTAGATCACTTATTATGCTATGTAAATTGTTGCATACTGTAACAAAAAGGTCTGCATCATGAATTCTGAGGACCTCTGAAATGGCAAGAGGCTACAGTAACTTGTGTAATTTGTAATGCCTAGAAATTACATCAATTCCTGTGGCTTTAGCATAGTGCTCAGCACTTGGCAAATTCAAGTTCTGCTTTTTGGAACTTTATGCATTTTTTCCACCCTAGACTCCCAGGATGTAGAAGCACTGACTACAATGGGTTGATTGTATACAAATGAATTTCATAAAAGACATGCTTTGCATGAAGGGATTGGGAGTGAGAAAGTGAAAAGGACTTGCTCTTTTGATAAAGGGACCAACCTTTCCACACTTGCTGACCACAGTTATGCTGCAAGAAATCTATGTGTGCGTTCCAATCGGCTTCAAGTTCCCTGCGAAGCATACTGCACAGTTCAGCAATGTTAAGTACCATTCCAAAACTCAGGGAGAGAAAATTCCCAGTTCAAAGGGTCATGTAAACAATATGCCGGAAATGGGCATGAAAATTTCCCATCAGTCATTGCACCTTATTATCATTATATAGGATGTAATATGATTAAATAAATATTTAAATGATTGTACCATCAAATACCTACTGTTATATAGGCTAGTAATCTGTAAAACGGCACAATAACATTTTCTCTGTATCATGTACATTAATAAATTTGAGTTATACACCTTTCAATTGTATACGTTTTATAATAGTATGAGTTTTTTAGCCAATAAATATTCAATATATTTATATTGTTATTTCCACAGTAGCAGCAAGTATCCAAGTTGCTTATGTTACCAGGTAACGCATGGAGGAAGTGACATCTGGTGATGCTGCAGGGCGTTTTGAATGGTGGAATTTTTCTAGGAAAGTTCCCTTAACCGGGAGCAGGGAGTACGGAGCACACTTAGAAGTACACTGTGGAACGGAACGCAGACTATAACTGATTTCATGTTCATAATAGACTATGTGGCCAAAAGTATGTGGACACAGTGTCCACATACTTTTGGCCCTATAGTGTATTGTGAAGAAGGGGAACATGCTAATATTTCTGTGCATTTATTAAGTCATTCGTCACTCAACATCGAAAATAGACAATTTAAAATCTATTGAAAAATGACCTATATCTCCAGTCTGGCTGCATTCATTTCAATCTAATAATTAGACAGAACATTTGTAGCACAAATGACAGTCTCCAATAAATAAAAGAATGATTTAATAGATTATGTCTTTGTTTCAAAATCCTTTTTTTTTTTTTTACACAAAGTACTTCAATAGTCCTGACATACATCAGCAGCGCTATCTGCTCTCCCTTCGTATCAGGGAGAGACAGACAGACAGTGAGACAGATAAACCTGCCTGAAAGTTTGAACAGTCATTTGACTACCAAACCCTCCCATAAGCAAGCACCAGCTACACACCGGGTGCCTGCAAAGCCAAAAAAAAAAAAAAAAAAAAAAATCTGGATAGGCACAATGAGCTTTTCTAATGAGCATTATTAAAAAACAAACAAAATAAAATACAGAGCACATTACTTTGTGACACAAGCATAAACTTGTTGATGTAACTGATGTACAGTAAAGAAAATAAGACTTTTCTAAAATCATAGCCTTCAACAAACCCGAAGAGAGTCCAGATATCCCAGAAACAATGTACTGTGGTGCTGGTATGTACTGTATATGTATTTCTGTGTGTGTGCGTACTGTACGTGTGTGTCTGCAGGCTAAGTATACGAATCAGGTGAAGCTCTTGTGATCAACGGCGGTACACCCCGAAGGCGACGAAACTAAAAAAAATGGTAATGCCCACGAGAGAGGCGGTAGCAGGAGCAGTGAAGAACTGGCGATACTGAAACTGGAAGTACCACAGCACGGAGAGCATGAGCACAAACAAAGGGACCATCAGGCTCCCGATGTTCAGCGCCACATGCACCTGGTCGGCAGCACGAGCACCTGCGGGCATTGCCCGCGTGGCGTTTTGTGAGATGTGACAGTGCAGGACACAGTTATCAGTGAGGTTCAGAGAGGCCAGAGTCTGGGCGTCATCCTGGAGGAGCTGGCCCTGGTAGATCAGACGCACCTGGTGCTCCTGGCCAGCAAAGTAGGTCCTGCACATATGATCAAAAACACATACACAGCTTAGTGTCAACACAAGATGGCTTCCAAACCCTAAATATTCTATTTCAAGGTCAGATGTTTTATTTTTTTCCTACAAATTAAAATAGATCTCAGAGCTCCTACACACATGTTTATTAATATATACATTTAATGTTTTTTTTTTATGTTTGTACACCTTAAAATCTCTGTTTCATTTTTATGACAAACATATTTCGCAGTTCAGGTAATCCACCACAGGACCACCGCTGAGGGAATACTCGGATGGTGAACAATGACACATTAATGCTCATAAATATCTGCAATACTGTTTTGGTTTTGTGCCACTTTATTTGAAACAAACACTTTGTCAGTCCACATGGCTGGTGTACACTTCAGTTCGAGGCTGCAGTTTTTTTTTTCTTCACATTGACATGTGGTGTTAATCACACTCTGGTTATTAATCACTGTTTAGTTTCTAACCACTGGCCGATATGTTTGAGCAGAGGACTGTTTCCCCAAACCAGCAGTTACACTCTGTAAGATGCCACTGCTTTGTCTGTGTCAGTGCTCTGCTGTGCTGAGAACAGTCATGGTCCTATGGAGGTCCCATTTCTGGATGGTGGGCCCAATGCTTGTCTGTATACTTATATTTACCACATAGTGGCTATGCTATTCTATGTTAGCCATGTTATAGTATGTCCACCTAAAAAATATCCGGGTTAATGCTAGGAGTAGTGCTAATCAGCTTTGTTTCCATCACATCATCATTGGGGTGGTACTTCTGGGTCACAGGACATGGAAGTACCCTTATTATCTAGCCTCTTCTGCATGCTCATAGCTCATGGACTCCCATGATTGGCTAGTGTCACTGTGATTGACAGAGGACATTGTATCTTGCATGACCTCCTGATGATACAGTGAGCTCTTTTATGTTGCACCACCTTGTTGCTATGCAAGTGTTATAATGCGTAATCTTTTGGATCAAACCCCTAGCAATACTGCATACAGGGTTAAATTATAGTTTGCATTAAAAAATTGTTAGCAGGCATGTCTGAAGTATACATTAAATAAGATTTTTTAAAATCACCTTTTAATGTAGCCGATGGTGTCCTCAGGGTTGACCTGTGCTATTCTCTCGGTGTCATTCAGAAACTTCAGCCTTAGCACCATGTTTCTCTGCGCGTTGTCGGGCACGTCTTCAGAAGCGGACGCCTGTGTGGCGTCTGAGGCACTGGCTGATGGCTGCGTGCTGAGCGAAGGTACCGGGATGCCTCTGTGTCTCAGACCTTCTGCCCCCAACAGGCTTTCCTCTCCTGTAGCCTCTGCACTGCCCCCATGCCCCTCAGCTCCACTCTCAGCTTCTGTCTCAGTCTTATCGTCTTCCCTTGAGCTGCGAGGTGGAGAGGTAATGTCACTAGGGGGACGGGTCTCTTGGCTCTCCGGCTCTGCCGAGGGGACCGAGCCTGAGCCGGATGAGACGAGGTGATCAGGCGGCTCAGCCGTGTGCGTGGAGGCCCAGGCCAGGACCAGGACGAGCAAGAGGAACACGACTCCGAAGAGCAGAGTGACCTCATCGCCCACGCCCTCGATCAGAGCCATCCTGGCCGGCTGTGTCCTGGACTAAGGCAACTTCGTATTAGGCACCTGCAGCACAAAAGAAAGATGTTGTGCTGCATTATGTCCATCAAACCTAACTTAGATTCTGAACAGCTCATAACGTCATCATGATTTAATGTAAGTGATATTTATGCTTTTGCCTAAAGTGTCCTTAAAATCTTATATACATGAATAAAATACATGCTCTAAGGAAAAACTAATCTGTCTATTAGCGACTAGAAGTTTAAAATAGCAGAAGGGGGAGAATTTTTTTTTAAACGTAATTTAATCTCCACGTATGACACCTAGTTATCTAGTCAAATGCATTAATACCAACCCATACCACCCTTAGCAAATGTTATATACCTAGGGAGGTGATGATATGATGCCATGTTGAAGTCATCCTCCCCTGATAATGACTGCTGCTATTTTTGCTTGACATGCTATTAGCAAAGTTGTATGATATTTTCCTGCACTGGACTGTTCAGCTCAGGTTAATTTCTGTCTGCACACCCACACACTGTTACACATTGTCTCTCTGGTCTGTGGATGGACAAAAGATGCCCATAAGCACTTTCTCCAGAAGCTTCCTAACTAAATTAACAATACCCATTTAATCTAATTGTGCATTGGGCTACTTTGAATAAACAACTAACACCCCTGGCACACAACACGGGTGCCCGGCCTGCAGATTTTCCCATCCCCTAGGAAACATTTGCAAATACAATTTTTAAGGCCACATATTCTTGTGATTTATATCCTTTAGATAATTGTGTGTGTAAAATGTAGACTTTGGGCACAAACATTATAAGAATTGATGTGTTTTTTTTTGGTGGCCAAAAGGATAGAAATGACAAGAATATGTATGACCTTGACTGATAACATGGGTATGATTGGTATGAACACAAGACACACAATATGCTGCTTAATCATAATACCACCATAATACCACCTATGGTGATTCATATTACTTATCATCATGAGCTTGCTGAGAGTGCTTGGATAAACATGGATTGACGTGGATTGCTACTGGAGCTGTAGATTGTGTATTTGATTCAATTATTTTTTTATCTTTTATTTTTAAAATCAGTTCCACAGCACTAATGTTTACTACAATGTTTAATCTACACACTAATCTGATTTTGCAAATGGACTAATAAGATAAGTCAGATTTGTCTCAAGCAGCAGTATGTTACTTACAGGTATCGAAGTATTAAAACCCAATAAAATAATTTAACCAGCCTGAAATACTTATAACTCCTGGTGTTAAGTGTCTAAAGGTTACATCATGTTTAAAGCAAGATTTATATATAGTAAATAAAATCTTCTATACACACGCGTCTTATCCTCTGCTCGACACACAAGGCCAGTAGGTGGTGTTATTGCACCAACCGCCCATAAACTAAAAAGAAGAAGAAGCGATACTCTCGCAAAATTGAGTATTTGCGAAAGTAGTTTGCTTTACCTGCAAAAGCTGGAATTTCTATTAAGACCATTTAACTCCTGCAAGTTTACCAAAAAAATTTAACCAATGTAAATTAATTCTGAATCAGAACCTGACCAATAACAACAACTGCAACTATATTGCATAATCACAATTAAATCACACCGCTCTGGCAGCACCTCAGACCTGGGTGAGCAATTTCCAGTTTCTCAGGTCAAACAGGTGTTATCAAATAACATGGCTATACAGTGGTGGCCAAAAGTATTTAGACAACATAAGCCACGTATTATAGTTCTCATTGTACACAAAACAGGTGATGTCACTAAGTAGTTCTCGTCTATATGCTAATTAGAATCAGCTGGTATAGTTAATGAATACAACAAATATGTGGCAGGTCTTATAAGCCAAGGTGTCCACTTCTCCACAAAAATGGCTAAAACTTGGTAATTCTGGCAAATTTCTGTACACGACCTACAGGAAATAACCAAGCAGACATGGATTAAGCGAATGACACCAGAGTACTGCAGACGTCTTTTTGACTCTATGCCCAGCCGGATCCAGCAGGATTTGAAGAATAAAAATACTAAATATTGATTGTTGTATAGCAAGTTAATTGCATGAAATAAATTACCGTTGTTGTCTTGATTGTCATTATTAAAACAAAATTGAGAACGTCAACTGTTAAAAACATTGAATTGCATTTTTTTTCTACCACTGTAGATTCATCAAGAGAAAAAATAATGTAGCAGAGAATAATCTTCTAAACGTAAGTTTTCTAAACTCTGTCATTCTCAGCTTAGTTCTGTTGAGGCGAATAAAAAACATTCCGATCTCGTTCAATTTTGGCCCACTTTACTGCGATATTAACTTTTTTTTTTTGCCATTAATCTACACACTAATCTGATTTTGCAAATGGATTAATAAGATACTTTATATATAATTCTATTTTATTTGTCACATACTGAAATATCTGATTAAGAGATATGCTAACCCTTTGTACAAGCTCATTAGACTGAAATTACAGCCTCAAGTCTTCAGATTTGCACACCTGAATAAGAGAATTTTTTCCTGGAGAATCAACTTAAACTCAGACTGGACAGAAACGTCTACAGATGTTCTATGGCATTCTGTCTGGGCCACAAAAGCACATAGAGTTGCCCTAAAGCTACTCTTCCATCACCTTAGCTGTATGCTTTCAGGTTGTTGTCATGGATCTTTATATATCCAAGTCTTCCCCAGATCTGTGTGTCAAGACAATTTAAAACATGATGTCTACAAAGACTTTCTTGGACTTCATGGTACTGTGAATTGTACTCTTTATGTTAGTTAAAATTGCCACTCCTGACTTCAGTAAAGTTCTAGACATTTCAAGATATTCTAATCAAACAAAATACAACAATGGCCTTCAGTCAATAGTCTAAATATTTGTCTAATTGAAATATATAAACATACAGGATATTTTAAAATAATTCAACAAATGATCATGGTTTTTTGCTGTGGAGACATTATTTTAGGTCATGCTACTGTGTGTGTCTCCTTATAGTTTATTGAACAACAAAAAGCTTCAATTAAAAAAAAATAAAACATTATCTCCTCATAACTGTTTTTTATGACAGATAACAAATTCACTTATAATTTAGCAATACATTCTTTTTCTTTCAAACAGCAAATTAAATAACTGAATTTTTGTCATTTCCCTAGTATTTCCCTTTCACTTAGAATTATTATTATTATTATTCATGCATGTCCTTGTTTCTATATAGACTCCCAGTCAAAAGTTTAGACACGCCTTCTATGCTGACAGCATTCAAAATGTGCAATAATCTTCTTTGAACAGTTGATATTGAGATGTGTCTGCTACTTATGCTCTATAAAGCCTTCATAACAGCTCTGTCCGAGGTTAATTGGTGGTTTTTGAGGTAGGTTTTGGTCTTGCTTTCCTGGGATGGCCTTTCTGAGAGCCAGTTTCATCATGGGTTTAGCAAATGTACTTGACAATACTGTTCTTTCAAGAACTATTCCAGAACAGCCGACCTTTGTGTTTTAAAATAAAAACTGACTATTGGTGTTACTTAATTACATAATTCCATATGTGTAGTTCAGAGTTTTGAAAAAAAATGAGTATTGTTCTAGAATGTAGAAAAATTATCCAATCTTGTTTCCAAACTTTTGACTGGTACCATATGTTCTTGTAGATTTGCATTGCACTAACTTTGGTAATCTCCAACAATTATGCAATGTAAGCTCTATAGTGTGCAATCACATACACAAACCTGCTTTTGTCTTACCGTCCTCATTGCTACTGGATATTTGGAATTTCCTTCAATAACCTATTTACTTACCTACCTATATATCCATCTGATCAGTTTTAGAATTAAATCCATAACAGCCTATATAAATGCAAAATAAAGAAGAGTAGGTCTGAATAGTTTCCAGACCCAACGTACCTAACGTCTCTTCATCTATGTTATCTGTTTATCTGGACTTTAGTCTGTAAATGCTTGCAAGTACTGTAAGTAGACCTTTACAATCCTAGTTAAACCCTGCAATAAATGTGACACTAATAGTGTTCAAGTACTAGTAGTAGGCAATTGTGCATGGGTGCATGGCGTGCGGACTGGGTGCATGGCGTGCGGACTGGGTGCATGGCGTGCGGACTGGGTGCATGGCGTGCGGACTGGGGGGATATGCTGCTGCCAGGTGTGACTTCTGTCTCCAGGACAAACAACTGACTGACTGCACCATGCATACATCACGCCTTTTCCACAAACCAGAATATTAGGCGTCACAGTCCAGACTAAGGTTAACCTAATCCTGACTCATTAGTCTATAATGTTAAAGTAACTCAACAACACCTTAATGCCTGAATGTTTTTACTAAACTGGTAAAGCAACCTGAGCCAGAAGGAAGATAACCGAGCTGTCAGGAGGACATGACTATTGACATCTGTCAGTTTGAGTCAGAGTGAAAGCTTTAAACAACAAGCTTGTATGAATAAGATATCATGAGCTAAGATAATCTCCTAATACGTCTAACATATATAATGTCAAACACCAGCTCCATGACACGCTACAGCTAAACTAGCTTAACAGCTGTTGATTTCTGTTAGCTAGGTGCTACTCGGAAAAAAAATCTAATAAAATACTAAAATGATTTAAACAATCAGAAAGTTGTATCGTTCTACAAGAAAAATACTTACTGTTGACATATCACACCTCATGACAGTACAGCAGTGAATCCGTTTTACTTTTATATTTCCTGAATTTTTGCGGACAGACTGGTCACATTAGCATGAACCATCACTTCCGGCTTTAAACGCCTCTAACGCCAAGATAAAAGTCCTAACGCACTTTAATACGTATTTATGTGCAGGATATTTTTGTCGCATAAAATGGCTTTTTTTGTTTGTTTGTTTGTTTGTTTGTTTTGCTCTACGACTTTCAAAATTTTACAGACTTTCTTAACTAAAATATGTTTCCCATCCAGAAGTCCCTTGTGACAGTCTAAAAGCAACGAGTATTTACTGATTTCATTTTGCATTTACAGTCAGTTAGCTATAAAAATTATACAAATTATAGTATTTGCTAAACACCATTATTCATCTCTGGGCTCCCCCCCCCCCCCCCCTTTATGCAGCCCCTCTGGTGAAACTGGGAGAAATTTCCACGACTTAGTAAAATGGCCATGACATACCAATGGCCAAGGCGTGGGAACAAAATACTATGTTGTGGCCATGACTTACTAAGGCATGGGAACAAAATAGTATAATGCTTGGCCTTAAGATACTGTGTTGTGGCCATGAATTAAGAACATATGGTAATGAGATCATTCATGTCCCAGATGCGACAGGATGATTGTTGTTTTGGAGTTATGGTGTGTGTCAGTGAGTAATCATCCATAAATGATAATTTTTCTTTTAAATAATCCCTCTATACTAACAATTATGAAATTTGATAATAATAAAATTTGTTGCAAGTAGTGGCCACATTCCCACTCATGCCCATAACTTAGTAAGTCATGGCCACAACTAGTAGTTCATTCACACACATTAGTAAGTAGTGGGCACAACATAGTATCTCATTCCCATGCCTTAGTAAGTCATAGCCACAACATAGTATTTTGTTCCCATGCCTTGTAAGTTGTGACCACAGCATAGTATTTTGTTTCTAGTCCTTAATAAGTCGTGGTCACAACATAGTTTTTCATGTACACACATTATACTACAGGATTTTGTTTCCATGCGTTAGTAAGTCGTGGCAACAACATAGTATTTCGTTCCGACAGAATATTTCCCGCCCCCTTAATGTCACCAGAGGGGCTTAACACCTGAGAAAAAAATATATACACCTTTAAAAACTGATCACTGTTCACTTTAAAATCAACACTGATGCATTCATTCATTTATTTATTTATTTTTATTGCTTTAATTACAATTTTATATAGTTTGTCCACTGTAATGTTTTAATTTACCAGGGTTGTAGGAACAGATGATTACACTGCAATTTTGACGAGGACACAACAAAGCAGAGTTGCTGTAATCGGAGTTTTTCCCACCATTATTCTGCTTTTCAGGAAATAGCCAGTGTGATCAAATAACTCTCAGTGGTTAACTCTCAGTGGTAACTTGCCACACATCTCCAGCGTTGGGGTTTGAAATCTTGCCTCCGGTCTGTGTGTGTGAAGTTCTCCCTGTAGTTGATGAGTTTTCTCCAGGACCTCCAGACATGTTTTCATGCTGATTGGAGTTTAGAGTTTGACTAAGGTTCTCTGTTGTTGTACCCCAACTATGGTGTCCCCTACCTTGGTCCATGAGGTCCATGTCCCTTCTGCCCCTACACAGGATGAATGTCATAAATAATATATGAATGCATTGACATGCATAATCATATGTCTCATTTTTCATGGAACTTTTAAAAATGATTTGCCTTCTTTCTGCCATTATTGAGACATCCCCCCCTCTCTCTGTATGTGTGTGTGTATGTATCTCTCTGAGTGTCTTTTTGAGTGATGAATAAACATTTAGTTTTTTATTAAATAAATTTTTTTTGAATAAAATGTAATTAAATAAATTAAATAAAAATTTTAATCAAGATGACTAAAATTCTTGGCATAATTTACTTTTTACATTGTGCCAGAAGCTCATATTTTATTAAAAAATGTTTAAATAAAATTCATTATTTTAAAGAAAATTAAACCACAGTTTCAAAAAGCCTATATGGCTGATTGGTTACTGGCTTTTGTTTCCACAGTTTAACCATCTTTATAAAGAAAATAACTCACTTAAATAAGTAATGACATGGGTATATTTTCACAAAACCACCAAACCTTTTAAATACAAATTTAAGGATAAATGTTATTAATGAGCTTTTTTAACGAATTACCTTAGTTGACTGAAGCAGATGTTTTAGAAGTGCACTAATGTACAGCTGTCACATCCATCTGATCCATCTCTTCTTACAGCGAATGTCTTTTCTAATGTGGGCTGAAATCCCTTTAAGATGCAGAGGAGAAATTGACTAATCTGAGCATCACACAGTATTTTGCATTCTTGAATTTTTTTATATTAGTTACAACTAACAGTAACTGTAATCAAAATGGATAAAATGGATCAAATGAATCTTTGAATAGTTGGAATCATATCAAAGCAATGTTTGAATCATAGCAAAACACTGCATTAAAATAACATACAGTAAAACAATCTGACCAACTATAAGGTACAGTCTCTTCTGAAAGTGTTGGAAAGGTAGGCCAGTTGTTTTTTTAAGCTATACATTGAAGACATATGGGTGTAGGTTAAAAAAAAAAAAAAAAAAAAAAAAAAAAAACCATATATATATATATATATAGTGTATATGAGGCACTTTATATCAATTTCAGATTACATTTCCTGTATAATTACCTCAAACTAACTGCTCCAAATATACAATACTGAAATATACTTATGTTAATATACATGCGTGTCCGAAAGTATTGGAACAGCAAGGCCAATTGTTTAGTTCTTGCACTACACCCGAGACATATTGGTTTAAGATGAGAAAAAAATCGAGGTTTCGAGGGTCCGATTCCTGTCTCGGGTCTGTATGCATTGAGTTTGCATGTTTGCCCCCATGCTTGTCTTGGAGAGTTTCCTTCGGTTTCCTTTTAAAAGACATGCATATTAGATTAACCCCTGTCTGCCTTGTGCCCTAAGCCACTGGGATAGGCTCCAGGTCGATGCAACCCTGTACACAGGATAAGCAGGACAGAAATGAATGAATCAATGAATGAATCAATGTCTACATTTGGTATGAGTCCTGGGTTTCACCTGGAGAAAACTGCATTTGTAATTAAAAAAGGTAAACCACCATGAATACCAGAGAGCTGTCAATGGAAGAAAAGTGAACAAGTGTGTAAATAAACGTTAACAAAGGGGTACTAACAACCAGACATCCGACAGGTAGTTGAGGAAAAACAACAGCAGTTGATGATGACATGAACATTGTAAAAGCTGGGTAGAGAAACAGCTAAAACAAGAGGAAATTACAGCACAAAACAATCTCCACAGATAGGTTATTACAATTCACCATTTAAAGAAGACTTTAAGAGGAGAAATATAGTGGCTATGCTAAGTTGTTTAAGACATTTAGGTGCAAATATCAGTGTGTAAAAACCTAAATTCTGATCTATTGCCTCATATTCGTCATTTGATTGCAAGTCAATGTATAGCAAAAACAATAGAACCAGCTTTGTCGTTCCATTACTTTCAGAGGGGACTGTATATGAGTACCCTTAATAATTACTGGGTTTAGTTGTTCCAGCCACACACACTTCTATCAAGTGCATACAATTAAGCACCTAGGTATGTGATTTCCATAGACAATCACAGTAGAACGAGTTAAGTGACTAAACATGGCACTGTGGCAGTATGTGACTTTGCCTCTGGAATCACTGGACTCTGCTCTCTATAGTGATGAATCTAGTATTCTGGTAAATCAATCACGGTTTGGTGGCTACCAGGAGACACTAGATAGAACTGCATAGAACCAAAAGTAGAGTTTGGTGGACTCTGGGCTAAAGGTCTGGCTGGGCTAGTCACCTTAGTTCCAGTGAACATTAATGCTGCAGCATACAAAGGCATTTTAAACAATTTTATGCATTGAACATAGTGGCCAGAGTTTGGAGAAAGCCTGCTCATTACCAGCATGACAATGCCCCTGTGCACAAAGTGAGGTGGAGGAACTCCAGTACCCTGCACAAGGCTCTGATACCAAGCCCTTACCAACTACTGAGCACCTTCCGGAGGAATTGGAAACGTAATTGCAACTCCCAATTAATGCCCATGACTTAATAAAGGGATATCCAACAATGTCATACATGTGTAATGATCAGGCGACCAAAAATATCTTATTTATTATACATTGTATGTGTATTGAGGCTGAATGGTGGCTTAGTGGCTAGAACTGTTGCCTTGCACCTCCAGCGTCCAGGTTCGATTCCCTCATGGTGCACGGAGTTTATATGTTCTCCCCGTGCTTGGTGGGTTTCCTCCGAATACTCCAGTTTCCTCCCACAGTCCAAAGACATACAGTTTAGGTTAATTGGCATTTCAAAATTGCCCATAATATGAATGGGCGCACAAGTGTGTGTATGTGTGTGCCCGTCCAGGATGTACCCTGCCTCAAGTATCCTGGGATAGGATCCAGTCCCCCATGAACCTGTATACAGGATAAAGCAGGATAGATGACGAGTATATGAGTGTATACAGTATGTATTGGGAAGGTAAATATCAGGATAAATGAATCTAAAAATCTGTTAATAATAATAAATTTATGTATTTAATAATAAATACAAACACAAAAAGAATAATAATATTAATTAAGAAAGGATAACTGTATTCTTAATACAGTTTATTTGAGACCAACACACTATACAGTATACAATATATAAAACCAATGACTTTGTCTGGGTAAAAAAAAAAGAAAAAGTGATGCACATGAATAAGATAAAACATATCAAGTCTAACTGGTGATCTTTATGGTGCTATATCAATCAAAAAATAAATAAATAAACAGGCCCACTTTATTAAAAAAAAAGTTCCAATGTAATTATTATACATATGTCAGCAATAAAGCAATTCAAATTAAGCAGAAATAGATACCAGCTGATTCTGTAGGATTTTTTTCATTCAGCTGCTGTAGCCATGGTCTACAATGAGCTTACAAAGGATGTACAAGCAGATTTCACTCAGGAAAATAATTTCCAAAACACTAGATAAACCATAGAACTTTGTGAAGGCCATCGTCAACAATGAGGGGAAATTGCCTACCACAAGGACATTCCCATGAACCCCCATTAATTTTAAATTAAAGATGAAAAGATGAAAATTGATCAGGGACATTGGCAATAGGTCTGTCGGTATAAAGGACATCTACATGTACCGTCACTCCATGCACGTGACAACAATCTGTAATCTGGGATGGGCCCCTAACACTCTGCCAACACAAGAAACAAAGAGAGATAAACTGCATTTAAAAACATATCCCGCCTCATATTCTTCCAGCCGGGGGTCAGCTGACAGCCCAGTACTCCCCATACTTACTGGTCGGGCCGCATGGCTCTGTCCACCATCCAGGATCTCGTACCCCTTTTTTAGTGAGGGCAGTCTTATGCCAGGCTTATGGCATCCAAAAAAATCTTCCTATAATATCCATCCAAGAATATCTCACCCTTTTTTGGTCATAGACTTTACAGAAATATGGAGGTGTATATTTAGATCTTGACTGAGCAAACCAGGCCAGGTTAGGTGTGTACTCATCCTGTTTGGTTTTAATGGGCTTAATGTGATCAGAGTACAGACAATACTCCAGCATGCTCATGCAGCTCTAACATTAACGGATCAGCTGTAACTAAAATGGAGTTTTAGAGCCACTTCACAGTCAACCAAACTGATTGAAGGCATGACAGGTAGATGTGATGCCTGCACAACATCTCAATCTACCAAATCTATAGCTATTCAACAGGAAGCTTGGCCAAACAACAATTTTCTAACCTAGTTTTAAATATTTCGAATATGTTTTAGTACTGAATAGTTATTAAAAAGCTGGCAAGAGGATGAATGCACATACTGTATATCATTAACGTGAATAATTATCCTCTTATTAGTTGTGGTGCTGGTTAGAACAATGTTGTATGTGATTAAAAATGGATATTGCTACCTCTGACCAAAAAGGAATCCCCGGGGGCCTGGAACACACTAGTTTTCTCAAATAATTCATTCATAAAGCCAAAGAAAATAAGTGCAAACTCACAATAGTTCATCTTGACTTTCCTAATCCCTTTGGCCCTGGTGGGGGGCATGCAACACCACTGGCATGTGTTTTCACATGTGGCAATAAAAATGAGCCATTGCAAGACATACTGTAGTGTTTTATCACCACTTTACTACCCTGCCATCAGATTATGCTGAGCCATAGCAGTTCCCAGCAACTTTTTGGGATCTGCAACTCTTTTCTTTCACTGGAGCAAGAACTCTCCTTCGTAGCAACTTCAGAGTAAAAAAAAAATTGATAGAATTCCCTGTAAAGTGCCCCTGCAGGAGTGCAGGTTTTATGATGCTCTGACAGTAAACATGACAAATTGCCCTGTAAGGTGCCGCAATAGTGGAGAAAACATGACAAAGTGCCCTTAAAGGTGCCCCCCATCTGCTGGTGATGCAATGAGCGTGCCCCATTCTTTATTACATAACAATAAACTCTGAGGTCATGAATGTGATGTCATACACATCGGCTCGTGTCGTTCAAGAAGGAGAACAAAAGCAACAACAGAAACGTTGTTTCCTTGATTCATTTTATTTACACTTAATCTTTCATTTCAAATAATCACCATGGATCATATCCCTGAATCTTTGGTGTGCTATGACAACCCGGTGTTAGTGACCAAAAACATTGAGAAGATCTCATCAAAGACTATGCCTCTGAGCACCGCCATCCTAGATCCTGTTCCACCTCGTCCCAAAGCCAAGAGCTCTACGACTGAGGCCAGTACACATCAAATAGAAGAGATTCTTGATGCCATCTTACCACCAAGGGAATGGACAGATAATGATCAGCTGTTTCTGCAGCATTTGTCCATCAAGTCATCCACCCGGAAAGATGTCAGTCAACTGCAAGAGAAACTGGATCTCCAGCTGAAGCAGAGACAGGCCCGAGAAAAGGGCATGTGCTCTGTCCGCAGAGAGCTCTACACACAATGCTTCGATGAGCTAATCAGACAAGTTACCATCAACTGCGCTGAGAGGGGTGTGATGCTTTTACGGGTGAGAGATGAAATCAACATGACCCTAGCTGCCTATCAGACCCTGTATGCAAACAGTGTGGCCTCAGGCATAAGGAAAGCTCTGGAAGCCAAGCAAGGCGTGTCAGATATGGAGAAAAAGATTGAGGACTTAGAGAATGAGAAGAGGGACCTAGAAAGACAGGTAAATGAGCTACAGTCTAAATACAATGCAATGGAGAGACAAGAAAATGAAAGGCAGCAGATGATACAGAACAAATACGCTGAGGCGATTCAGTTTCTCAGTCAAACCAATGAGCAACTTAAGGCCCAGGTGGATGCAATTATTCTCCCATCGAAATGATTGCTGACTGAAACATTCAGACTGACAGAGAGACAGCAAAGTAGCTATTTGAGATTTAGTGTTATGTCTAAAACAATGTCAAAATATAATTCGCTGATTCGCAATGGACAAGAAGTCTAAAGAAAAAAAAAAAGCTTTGGCTGAGTCTGGAGCTCCGTACTGTCAGCCACTGGATCTCTGCTCTGTTGGCCCCTGACCAGGACCTCCGAGTTGTAATTCACCACCCAAGATCTCTGTGCTGCCAGTCTTCAGCCTCGAGCTCTGCACTGTAGGCATCAAGCCAGGAACTCTGAGTTGTTGTCCCCTGGCCTGGAGCTCTGTGCTGTCAGCTCCAAGCCAGGACCACTCTTGCACAGGCCAGGACCTCTGCATATTAATTTCCCAGCCAGGATCAATGCACTGTCGACTCCCATCCTGGAGCTCGGTGCTTTCAGCCCCCAGCCATGACCTCTGAGCTTTCATCCACCAGCCAGGATCTCTGTGCTGTCAGCACCAAGCCAGGACCATTGAGTTATTTTTTATCCACAAGCCGGAATCACTGAAAAGTCAGTCCCCCTGTCAGGATTGCTGCACCATCGACCCCTAGCCTGGAGCTCTGTGCTTGGAGGCCTCAGCCATGACCTCTGAGTTCTCATCCACCAACCAGGATCCCTGTGGTCTCTGACCTTAGCCTGTAGCCAGGAGCTCTGCACTACTGGACCCCTTGTCCCAGAACCTTGTACTGTAGCCCCCAGGCTGGTGCTCTGCTAGGATCTCTGCAGTCAACATAAGAGTCCCACGGAACACAAAACTGATATTGGAAGTTGAAAGCCTAAAATGGGGAACAGGCTTTTTACCCTGATAATTGCTTCTCACTTGCTGTGTGTGATTAACATTTTTTTTTTATTGAGTAGTACAAACCACTCTTGAGTTGTTTCTTTTTGAGCAAAACCAGCAGGATTCTTGGAGACCAGAGTTAAGAGTTAGATGTTCCTCAAAAATGAGTGGCACAAATTTTTTTTTTTTTTGCAAATTTACTTGGAACATGTAGAGACAAAAAAATGTCTGAAATAAAGTTTCTTTATCCAGTTTTTCCCTGTCAAAAGAATTTTAAGAGCATTTTAGGGAATAGTAACAATAAAGTAAGAAAAATATTAAAAAGGAATGATAAATTATACCATTTAAATTTTATTATATAGCTAAAGTTTTTTTTTTAAATAAAATGAATAAAATTAATTAAGATCATTTTGCAGCATTTAAAAAATTTTGACAGATAAAAGCCTTTACATGGCTGCCACTGATGTGAAGAAATTTGACTCTGGCAGCACATTTCCTGGACGGACGGACGGACGGACGGACGGACGCACGCACGCACACACACACACACACACACACCATCCATCGACCCATTCACCTGCTCGCCAGTTTGTCCAAGCTTTCTTTGTATGCACATTCATTTTCACTCAATTCTTATTATACATTGCTGGCATATTTACACAAGCTCTTTTATTTATTTGATGTGGGTTTTAGCTGTCAGCTCCTCTCCTGTCTTTTTTTCTTTTACAGATTTTAAGTGCTCAAAAGTTTAATAACAGACTGCTATACATTTGATATCCAGTGTTGGTCTATTTTTAGTTACGCTATGACAAATTATGGGGGTACAAAGTCTAAAAGTTGAAACTGCATTTGGTAGCTGTTTATGGGGACTTTCAATATGAGGTGTCAAGACTAAACTGTTGGACAGATAGCAGAACCTTCTGAAAATTCACTTGTCTCATTGTCCAAATACCTATAAACCTGACTGTATCAAACAGCTGGGAAACACTTGGTCTAATACATTAGACTAGGCATTCTCACATTCTGTAGACAAGGAGTCTTGAATACAAATTGATTTTATAAAATGAGTCCAATTGTACCTTTATTAGGCTTGTTATTCAAATGTGTTCAATGTTCAGGCTATTTATTTGTGATCTACACTTTATTCCTACATTTTCTACAGAATGCATTAATAAAACTGGTAGTGATAGGTCTACTTGTTTTGGGATTATTTAGATTTGAGTAAACCCATTCAAACACAAGCAATCAGTCAAATGAATTAATGCCATCCCTATAATTACTGGCATCCCTAAATAATTAATTACAATTAATTCATAAATAATAAATGAAATAAAAATATATTATTTGAATACTGTAAGATTATAACATGAAATAAAAACCCACTTTAAGAATATACAGATCAAAACACGCAGACAGTTTTTTCCTGCTTTTACTTTTTTTTTTAATAATCATTTTATATAGACATTTTAATATGTATATATAAACAAAGATTTTCAGTTTCCCCACCTTTTACCCAACACACAGACATCCACTCACTGAGTCTTCTTACATTCAACACTTGCCATAATAAATAATTTCTCTTCCAAAAAAACAGAGCAAAGCCAACGCACACAGCGACAATGTCACAATGAGAACTACAGTACACAAAACGAGCCTTCTAAAGTATTACTGCCATCTAAACCAAACTGCACTAAAACCTTAATGTCCAAACTGAAACATGTCAAACCTCTCATAAAATGTTTACAACTCTACATGATCCTACTGATGTATTTGTGATACTGGAGATAAAAGATCAGCTCTATTCATCTGTTTTAACGTGAAAGTTCTCACTAATGTACTAACCCTAGGTCTCTGACATGCTTCTCTTTCAAAAAACAGATTTGAAATATGGGACACAGTGACGCTAATGAGTTGAACACCACATGGGAACATATCTGTACTTCTTTAACCAGCTTACGAATTCAGCAGTCCACTGAGTGCGTTGCTTTGCTTTCCTTTAAATGACAAAATAGATCATTTCTTCTGAGAAAATAAAATATATTGATATAATCCATCTCCTTTATACATTCTTCATGATCGTAACGGACTCCTTTCAGCTATTGTATGTCTGTTCATCATGGCAAGTCACACCGTCCTGCTTGGTTCATAATGTCACACACGGTCAGTCAGATCTGGAAAAATGAGCAGGCTCTTTTTTTGATGCTTATATCTGCAACAGACACCTCTGCAACTCTATTTGCTTTCATACAGTCAGACACTATGTCTGGAAGTCATTCTCACATAAAACGTCTCTGCGGATTGAGAACGGCTCCTCCCCAAACACTAACAAGAGACAGATTATCAACAATGGAGATAAAAACACTAGCAGAGATCTTAGCAGTGGAACAATATTATAAACGAGTAATAAGAGTGCCTAAACCCTGTTAGCACATCATATACCAAAAAAAGTACCAACAGACACTCGATCTGGACAAAATATAAAACCAATCTTCGTTCACAGAGGCGAAAGAGATTGTGGCCTCCATTTGCATGCATAACCTGGACATAAAGCAGCATCCTCCAGGGGTAAGAGGGTTAAATTTGATACTGAGCTGAGCTCAGAAATACAGAATCTGTGGAACCTAATATAGTCATGAATCCTGGATTACCTACTGAGAACTACAGCTGTGCTTAATTCTTAAGCCAATATATCACAATTATGTTTCTTGACTGATCATTACTATTGAACAATTATTTCTGTATTTACTGAGACATTTTCTCCTAAGTGCATTTCAGCATCCGGATTCTAAACTACAAACAAAAGTCTAATGACTGATCTTTATATATAACAATATATTTTTATGTACCTGCTGATATCCAAGCCTACTGAAAACAGCATTGTTTATAATCACCACTTAAACTCAAAAAGGATTTGACGCATTACATCAGCTCATAGATAGTTTTACAATATTATACTGCTAAGTATAATATAATTACTAATTTAAGATTATCCTGCTGCCTGAAATCCTCAGTGTTGTTCATCATACATGAAGTACTGAATGTATTACTGAAAGCTGGATTGGATTATGATTCTTGTATAAACTCAAACCTGTGAAATCCATGTAAACAAGAGTAAAATATACAGTATGCATGTACACACTTTATTTTTTGGTAGAATATTATTTAAAGGTCATTAAAGGTCCTCAAATTAATTAACACTAGACATGTTTTGGTTAATTTGTGCTTTCATCTCAAGAAGATAATGTGAGATAACGATACAATGGATAACCTGAAGCAATTTATTTAAGCCCATGACTCTGTATGGTACACACCCTGTCTACCCTGACTAAATGTTTTTTAAGCATTATCATGGAAATGCTAGATATTGCCATTACCAAATAGTTGAAGAGACATTATAAAGACTAGACTACAAACAAGGGGAGTTCAAACCAAACAAGGACTTCTGATGAAAGTTCTTGTGAACGAAGGCATAAAATTCACCAACAAGACACATGACACCAAGCACAGTGCAGTGATGAGTTAGTCAAAGTAAAAGGTTTGAATCCTGTAATCATTTTTTAAAAAGCTCGTAAATTTGTGAATGACAATCACGTTCGAGGAGGCTTCTTGAAAAAAAAACGACAGGTAACTTGTCGC
The DNA here is from genome assembly GCA_011419295.1 of Clarias macrocephalus. Taxonomy (NCBI): domain Eukaryota; kingdom Metazoa; phylum Chordata; class Actinopteri; order Siluriformes; family Clariidae; genus Clarias; species Clarias macrocephalus. Next base: position 110,269 of record JAAGKR010000867.1, on the reverse strand, counting down.
AAACTTGCTGAAGAGATGCATCTGTCTGTGAGAACTGTACACCCAATCATTCAGGAACACCACTTGCACATTACACAAACATAACTGGGAGTTATTGCCACATCCCGCCATACAGTCCTGACCTGACATTTTTGGGCCAGTAAAGAAGTTTCTTTGAGGCCTGATCATGACTCCAGCGTACTGAGAAATCTTTCTACCTTGATGGTAGATGGTAAAATACACACACTAGCGAATTGCTGAAATAAGTGCATTAGTGTAGCAGGAGATTCTATAGAGAAATAAAGGGAGTTTTTATTGTCGCAAATGTGGTTATTCTGTGCAATCAAAAGTCCTGGTTTGACCCGAACGCCCCCTGAATATTCATAAGTTAAGATCTGATAAACTGTTAAAGAAATTAAAAAGGCAAAAACACCGTGAATAAACTAAAATAAGTTTTGCATAACCAGTGCAATTTGCTGACTTTGATTCACATTTTTTGCTTCTCCACTCTTCACGCACCATTCGTAAGAGCCAAACTCAGACTTTCTGCGCATGCTTTCAGGTCCTGTTATGTCCACGCCTTTATATCATAACGGTTTTATTTCTGTCTCTATTTAAAACAGATCTTTAGGAGCACACAGTTAATTCAGAAATCTCTCTGATAAAGCTCTGAGGTGAATCTGAGGTGCATTTACAATGATCAATACGAACATGTCTGCCATTTTATCATTTTGACCTTGCATAAGCAGCAGAATGAATTTCGCTCTCGTACTGTTAAGTTCTCTCATTTGTACACCAGTTTCTTTAAACCAAGAATACAGACTGAAGAACTGTTTAGTCTAACTATGTGTTCAAAATTTTGCAGCTACACTGGGGTCCAAATATCCGAGTGCACTTCCGAATGCCACTGACTCACTGTCTTCACATTTGGCAGTAAATCAGAGGAAACTTGATTTCATCCCAAGTCACTCCTTTTACGAGCAGCACCGTCTTCTAATAAGCATCAGGGAAATCCACGAGCTTTGGCTATGTGATTGTGTAGTTGGACAGGTTGAGGGTGTTCTAGAAAGTTCCTGGGTTTCATATTTGTTTCTAGAAATATTGTTTTTACATTTTGCCCAGAGGGATGTCATCAACCCTTCCCTAAGTCAAGAACTAAGACACCCACCCATCGGCTTAGTGTCACCACAAGATTTCCTAAAAGACAGGACTGGTCACATCCTGTGTGTCCAAACACACACACACACACACACACACACACACACACACACACACACACACACACACACACACAAATCCTTCTTCCTTAGTACACCAATGCCTATTTAAACAGAATGTTGCACATGCTTGCCGACATGCTCATCCACACCTTAATACACACTACTCCCTCTCTCTCACACGCACACACACATACACACGCCTCTGCTTTTCCAACGTCATAAAGGAACCTCCAGGAGCTTTTTGTGCAGGTACTGCTTCACTTCCTCGATTCCATTCAGCTTCTCCAACTCCAGATAGGGCAACTGATGAAGACAAGCAGACACACAAGGGGTGAGACTACGAGCTGGAATATTTTTAAAAACACTAAAAACACATTCCACCTGACTTTACCTGGAGTATAACGTAGCCTAGCAGCTGCAGGTGGCGGTCTCTCATGGCCCGGGAACCCACGAGCACGTCAGAGTTGTGGCAGTAGTGCCATTTATCGTTTACCGACATTATCACCCTGCATGTAGAGAAGCACGGTAGTCAGATATTAACTCTAAGATGAAGGTTAGACAAAAAAAAAAAAAAAAAAAGTTTTTTTTTAAGCTTTAAAAGGAGCATAGCACTTTCTTCACTAAATGTGGGTATAAAATGCAGTCTTTGTCACAATGATGTTACTGCATTCGTTGACACCAAGACACAAGGATTGTGTTTACTCTATACTGTTTTAAATAAAACTAATTAATAAATCTAATTAAAATTAATTACTTTTAATGACGGAAAACACCCTGATTGTTTTTTACATAGTAAAAAAGCAAAGTAAACATACCTTGCTCTGAAAAGATCATTATGGCATGGAAAATTCCAGAGGTTCTTTTCCCTCAAGAAACCGATGCACAGATGTGCATAAATGAGAGTCAGTCAGGTTGTAAATATTGTGTGGACAGAAACTCCTTAACTCCTTCTTGTCCTGCACATATCCCTCCTCTGTCATACCCAGTTCAATTCAGAAAAGACTGATAATTCGCAGATTTCTTTTTTTTTTAATCGGGTGTTCTGACAGCTGAGAAAACACATCGGGGGTCCTCCAGGATGAACTGATGAGAACCACGCTAATATATATACACTGATCAGCCATGACATTAAAACATCAAAATTTTATGCTCGATATTGTGTTGGTTCCCCTAAAAAATCCCTGACTCCAAAAGACCTCTGAAGGTGTGTTGTGGTGTCTGGACCTGATCAGACTTGTCGGTCCAGCACATCCCACGGACCTTGAGTGCCCATGATCCTGTCAGTTAAATACCAATTAATTTAAATTAAAAATTAAATCAGTTAAATACCAATAAACTAATTAACGTCAGTGTTTTGATGTTTTACTGTTATGGCTGATTGATGTAGTAAGTATTTGACAATTGGTGGCCTGTGGTTAGAGCATCTGAGGGTAAGGTTAAAGGGAGGGGAATAGGGAGAAGAATTCAACTGGGCAAATACTCAAAGTGAAAGGCAAACAATGCTCTAGTCAAAGACAGTTAAAATGCCAGTGACGGTACGAAAGCTTTGAGGTCTGACAGACTACGTATAAACCATGTCATATATGCACTGGGTACTGGATTGGTACTGTCTATTAGATGGAAACAATGTCACAAGGTCTCAATTGGACATCTAAACTCTTGTTTAGTTTTTATTATTTTTAACAGTTTTACTATTAAGTAGAAATGACATATACATGTAGAATAGACATGACACAGTTACCTTGACCATTGTGTATTTAATTTTATTTAATCATTCATTCACTCACTTACGTACTCATTTGCTCCTTGTCAGGATTGTCGACCCGAATCCTACTTTGCTAACAAATAGGCACATAGCAGGAGAACACACTGAATGGGACACCAGTTTGTCGCAGGGCACCATGCACACATTCAAACATTAGCAATTTAGAGTAGTAGCCAATCAACCTACATAGCAAAGTAGAAGACGCTCTTAAAAATAGCCCCGAGAAAGACATGCAAAACTCCACAAAATGTAACCTGAGGAAAAATGAGCTCTAAAATTATTTTACAACATTTCCTGTTAATATATGAATCCTTTTAATGCATAAGTAGTATGAAATGTTGCATATGAAATCTAATGCATATAGAAACAATTCCCACGTTTCTGCATTAAGAAACTGAATTTAACTTGAGGAATATGATGTTGGACTGACCTTTTAATGTGCTCGCCGGCTGACCTGTCCATCTCTGAGGGCTTTGCTGAGTGCAGCGTGAGCGGAGCAGCAGTCACTGTGTTGCTATCTCCTGCCTCATACGTCACTCCTTCATAGAAAGGTGTGATACTGCAGTCTGCTCCTGAATTGGCCCCGACTTGGATGGATGCACCAGTCTCATCCTCCAGGATCTTTCCAATAGAGAACTGGAAAAGGGAGTCCTGTGGCGCAGTGGCCCCGGTGACAGCTGACCCAGCTTGAGCCAGACATTCAGATGGACTGCTCAACGTCGAGCTGTCCTGGCTCTCCAGAGAGTGTTCCTTGGCCAGGCTGGTGTAGTAATCTGAAGCTTGGTAATAGGTGTTGTAGTCCAGTGGCACTGCTCCATTGGTGCCTGCTCTCTGCATGTGGGAAGGCAGGAAGGTGGAATCGTTTTCAGGCTGTTTGTCGACGCTCTCGTCTAGAGGCGGTGAGAAAGGAGAGAACTTCTGAAAGTCGGAGGTAAGACCAGCAACGGGGTTGGAACTGTCTGGGGATTTGGGGTTCACAACTGTGCACATAGAAGAGTCTGCTGTTAAAGGGACTGCTGCTGAGCCTGCTCTGATGGGAAGAACTTGGCCAGCATGGTCTATCCACAGCAAAAAATCTGCTCAGAGGGTGGAAAGATTCAGAGACAAGGAAAGGAAAGACCATTATGAGATTATCCGATAAATCTTCCACAAATGTGTCAATGATTTAATGCCAGGATGTTTTCCATACCTGTGTAATATCCCGGAGGTAGAACTTCATCTTGCTTGTAACCATGCTCTCCAACCAACTGCCTGAGGGCCTCGGCAACAAGACCTTTGTAACTGTATCGCAAAGAGACAAACTCATAAAAAACTATTACTGACAATCATTCCTGTCCATACAGTAGCTCTGACGTCATAAAATTAAATGTAAAAAAAAAAATTTGCAATCACATTTTTTTCCCTTTAAAAATGTTTGCTTTGTTGTTATAAACAAAACATAAGACCCAGGAAGTTCCCAACTTATGAATTTCCACAGGCACGGTTCAATCATGGATGTAGCTCATGTGTATTGTACAAAAAACAGACACTGCAGTGCACCAGATACCAATATTTACAATTACAGTATATGCAATATTTTCAGTGTGTAAGTGAATGTATAAAGCGTCTATATTCCAGTATATTGTATGTATGTATCTATGTGGGAGAAATTAGTCGACCACATCGCCTTCAACGAGTCAGTCTAGAAGCACGATGATAGAAAATGGCTGTCCTGCAAAGCTGTCCTGATGGTGAATAATCCTAATTTCGGAAAAATCCTCTAAAAAGTTCACAGTCTAATACAGTGGAAAACAGCTCTGAGACAAAATGGCGTGTGGGATTCCCCTCGCAATTAAAAGGTGCAGACGCAACACTGTAACATTTGAGTGTCATTTCCTTAGGCGCTGTTATGGTTTTTGGCCACATGGCGGCAGTGTGGGGGAAAGGGGACAGATTTAGTCATGTGGATTGGTAAGCTTACTCACTCACTCGTCTTCTATAGCGCTTTATCCTGTACTCAGGGTCGCAGGGGCCCTGGAGCCTATCCCAGGAGGCTTAGGGCACAATATAGGGTACACCCTAGACAGGGTGTCAATCCATCTCAGGGGACACACACACATACACACACTACGGCCAATTTGCGAAAGCCAATTAGCCTAATCTGCATGCCTTTGGACTGTGGGAGGAAACCGGAGTACCCGGAAGAAACCCACCAAGCACACAGAGACAAAAATCGAACCGAACCTGGATGTGCAAGGAGACAGTGCTAACCACTACACCACCATGCCACCTTAGATTGGTACGATTTACATTGTATATTCATGTCAAAGGCCTACGAGGCTCACTTTGTCGGACTTAAGAACAAATCGGACTTACGAACGTAATTCATTTGTAAGTTGGGGACTATCTGTACAATAATTTTCCAAAACTGCCTCATGATTTGAGTACTGCAGACAATAGAAGACAAAAATTAGTCCTATTAAATATAGTAGATAACTTTTGACTAAATTATTGCCAACGGTGTTAGATAAAGTTGAATTATGCTTTATCATAATCTTAATTATAATGAACTTATCATTAACAAAATTACAAACAAATTTAAAAATTCACTCCTAATAGCTATAAATTTAATCGGTTTAAAAATAATACAAAATACTTTCTGCTAAAATATCTTTTAAAAACTTATTTGTGAATTATCAATATAATACATTTATAAATTTAATAAAATTTGATTATTCATTGGGTTGATAATGGAACGATGAACATTCTACACTATTCTGCATTTTAAATCTCCTATCATATATGTAATTTTTATTACCGGTGTTTATCTAACAAGGGAAAACACACTACGTGTGTATTTTTCTGTTGAATTCACAGTGAAAAAGATGTGTACTGACCTGTACTTGCGGTTGACCTCGTCAGCAGTGAGTGCGTGATCAAACATGAGCACTTTGTGCGTGTCCTGCAGACGCGGCCCTGTGTATTCTCTGTGCTCGAGTTCCACCGCAGCGTCCAGCAGGGACAAATATCGGCGTACAATCAGAGCATACGGACTGTCTGCAGAGCAGCAAACAGCAAACAATCCAGCTTAGTGCCACAGACTGAAATAGGAGTGCATTATGAAGAACTGACTGGCTGGCTGGGGTCAATACTGCTGTTTTGAGGCTGGCTGAAAATGCTACAGTTGCTAAAGCCGTCTACATTTATTACATTTAAATGAATAATTTAATCCATTGTAATAGAACATCTGGAGCTTGATAACAATCGATGATATCCAATGACGGTAGTTTGTCAACACACACACCGTTATCTATTTTCTCGTCTTGTGTGAAGTCCTTGGGGGTAAATTTAGTTAACGATATATCATTATTTGACTTGGCAGTATTATGTGTAGCAGACGTGACCGCCTGACAAAATGATGAATGTCTTGAATTTGGATCTCTACAGGACTGCTTTCTTCCTGAATAATTGTGACAAATATTAAACTCATAACTATTTATCAACACGTTAGAAATTATTGTGTATATAGCCCATATAACAAACCTACTCTATAAGAAAAGTTCTACATCATGAAAACATGGCAGGAATAACGTCCTTGCTGAATCACTATGAAGGCACATTCTTCTTTAGTGTTTTTATATAGTAATGTGAGACATGTGAGACACGATTTAATCAGAGGGAACAAATAAGTAAACAAGCACTGAAAATAATAATAATAATAATAATAATAATAATAATAATAATCTGCAAATCATTACAATGATATAAAATTAAAACAATATGGCAGACTAATGTAGTGATTTGTAAAGCGGATGAACTCACTGGTGACATTGCTGATAAAGGATGGTGAGAAGACCCGGTGCAGCACCAGGCTGGGAAAGTGCCCCAACTGGAAAAGGGACATGAGGATGTTGACTGTAGCCAGCGGTGAGCTCAGAGCCTTCAGCTCCAACACCATTTCCAGCTTAGAGAAGAACTGAGTCTCGTTCGCTGGCCGATAACTCATACGGCTGAACGGGAAAACAAGCTTCTGGATCACCTGGACAAAACAGAGAGATGTTCACTTACAATATAGTTAAAATACTTTTCTGCTGTTTACTTTTCACAAAAAAGACCAAACTTTATGTTGTTTTAGGGGAAAACAAATGCAATACATTTCTGAGGGTGCCAGGTAAAATAATATGAACTCGATCACACTGTACAACAACAGAGAATACAAAATACAAGTAAATATCACATATATCATAATAATCACGATATGAACCTGTGTTATTATTAAATTGCAAAATGCTGCAATTTAATACACACAATATATGCATAGTTAGAAATTTATTTAAAGTTTATCAATAAATAAATATTCTTTGTAATACTTTTGAGGTGATAAATAAATAAAATTTGGCAAACATTCTCTTAATGAGATCATTTGTCGAATTATTTGCTGGTGATAAATATGTTTGAATGTTTTCCCCCCAAATCAAATCATGCAGCCTTAATCAAATCACAGTATCAAATCAAATTAAGTCCTTAATTTGCAAAAATCTTTTTTTAATCAAATATAAAAAAATATTAATTATGAATCAATCCATTTGCTGCAAGCTGGATGATTTAAATCCAAAACAGACACCTTGATATTAATATTTTCCCATCTCACCTTACTGTCCAAGTACTCGCCCTTCTTGACGAGGAATTCTGCAATGGTGTCCAGTAGCTTTGTCTCTCTGAGACGATGGCGGGCGATATACTTGGCAATGAGAGCCATGGTGTAAGGGGTGATACTGTCGACCTTTTTCGGCAGTTCCTCTAGTAGAATTAGAGAAAAGGCCATTAAACAATTTACTTCCTTTGGACTATTTTTACTTTTGAATTCCCCAATGTTAACTTTCTCAATAGGCTGTATATACACATCTTTTAATTTTGTCGAATGTTTCTTTGTATTCTATATTCTGAATAAACTATATCCAAATCCAAAGTTTATTGTGTAAACAAATCTAACAAAAGACTGAATCAATTCACTCCTAATAGCTTTAACAGTTTTTTTTTTTTCAAAGTGGACAAACTCACCTGCTAGGCTGCTCACAAACTTCTCCTGCCTGTTCTGGTAGAAGAGGTGAGAGCTGAAGATGAGCTCAAGGCTCTTGTTGCTAGCCTCCCGGGCGCACGCCGCCAGCATCTCGTCTAGTAAGGTCATCTCGTGGTCGCGTACGCAGCTGACACTGACCAGCGTGTGTTTGACCAGGCGCAGGATCTTGCGGTCGACCACAAGCTGCTCTGCCGAGGCGGTGTCGGCCGCTTGCAGCGCACGCCACTTGGTGCGGTAGTAAGAGAGCAGCAGGAACAGCGTCTGCGGGTGACGCTCTCGCTCGATGTTCTTCTCCAAGCCTGCTAGACACGACTCGATGAGAGGGTGCTGGCTGGACGGGTGCAGCTTCATGCAGCTGCTGAAAACCATAGAGATGTCCTTCTGGTTGAACTGCGACAGGCGGCCCTGCGACTCCTCCTCCAGCACCTGCACTATCCGAGAGTCACTGGGCAGCCCTGAAAGTACACAAAGCTATAGTCAGATGGAAATATCCGCATCATCTAAACATAAGAATGAGTCAAATATCAGGTCAAGTCAATATGAAGAGAGTTCCTGTTCTGGTAGAAGAGGTGAAGATGAGCAAAACTAAAACTTTCGTATCTATCATTTCTGCTCTGGGTAATCTAAAGTTTTTAATGTAGACATGTTGAAACTATGAATTGGTGTACTTTACTCTTACACAGCAGATTTGAAATAATTTGTCTGGTACTGTAGGTCTAGCAAGACATATTTAGCCAAAATAGTCAGTGTAAGTTTCGTAATCTGAATTCAGCTGAATATATTTGATGGCCGGACATTTGGAGTACGAATAAACCATTATCAAGTCCTAAACCGCAACATATAAGGGATTTGGTTTCCTAACAATCATCTTGTGTCAAAAAACAATCAAACAAAAAACAAACAAACACATAAACTCTTATCACATCTATGCAATAAGCTAAGACTATCCCAAATTGTACAAGGCTTTTAAATTTTATTTAATTTGTATCTGCTTGTTAAGTGTGACGTATGATAAACTTCCTCAGACACTAACGGAAGCACCTATCACCCTATACACTAGCCATCCCAAAAACATAAGATTTCATCAATATGAACTTTGACCACAACTCTAGGAAACATATGAGGCTAGGATAAAAAAGAATGACGTCCAAAATTTAATTTAACAATTTGCCATGTTTGTCTTATTAGTTGTATTAACTTTTTTTAAATATACATATTCAAAGATATATATTGTAATTTCATGCTTGAGTTCAAAATCGAAAGAAAAAAAAATTATTGTAAAAGTTTAAATCATCATGAGACATCATTGAAAAAAAAAAAAAAAAAAAACTGAAAACTTATAGTCATTACCCCCACTGACCCCAAACGTTGGTACACATATATAATGGGTACAATACTGTGCAAAAGTTTTAGGCACCTTTTGGATTTTAGAACGTTATAACCGAGTTAACACAAAAACATTTTTAATTTCCAAATTCGTATTCCAACACAAAATTAATTGTTACAGAACAGAAAAGAATTATATGCGAGAAAAGAAAGTAGCACATTACGTGACCACAAAAACTAAATGGAAGCTCCTGGGTTTGGCATGAAAACAAACAAACAAACAACAGGTGCAACAATCAAAGACTTCAGAAGAACTTGGTAGCTAATTTCCTTATTAAACTGAACAAAATGTACCCATGCTCCCCACTGATCACAAGAAATGTTCAAAATTAGACAACTACTGTTTGATTTTGAACATTGGGAAACTCACAACTGCAGCGTACTGAACTGAGGGAAATGAACTGTTTGGACCCAGAAATGGACTTGACTGGCATGGTGCATCACTACTTAACGAGCAGGCAGTGCTTTTAGTAATAGACTCTGTCATGAGACAGTGTTAGATCTGTAATGAGCAAGACAGAGGTGAGAATGGACAGCCGGAGGCGGGAAAATCCCCTTGAGACGACAAAGAAATCAGCCTCTAAGGGAAAGGGTGACACCGCATAGTGAGATAATGAATCATTAGTCTTCTACAACTGCACTTTATAAACAGCACTGTGGGTATTAAAAGCATGCTCAGTATGATCACATAGCAGAATAGGCACAGGAGTGTCTTTATGATTCTTGCAGAAGATCCTACATACCACTCTATAGAATCCACGAGAAATTTAATCCCTGAAGAATTAATTAATTCAGTTTTATTCCCAAAGCAAAGTATTTAAAAAAAAAAAAAAAAAAACTGTAGCTGTATTTGTTACCTGCTTTGTGTGTTGTACGGCTCTAACAAGTTCAGCAATTCATAGCAGTTACTTATGCTATAATTTAGTGCAATTTATTACACATTTATTTGTCTTAATCTTAATCTAAAAACTGGAATCCTCAGCCTTACCGAGCGCGGCCACGGCGTAAAGGCAGTTGACGATGCTGAAGTTGTCGAACTTGGAACAGTCGTTTACAATGGCGTCACAGAGGGTCTGGAAGTCTGGGTGATCCAGAATCTGTCGAGTTGCCCCATCAGCTGTGCCTACAGCAGGAGGTGAAGACAGCTCCCCCTCCGCAGTCACCCCACTCACCCCCAGGCTTCCCGCTCCACTTCCAATCGCTCCAGCCTGCTGGAGTGCCAAGAGCTGGCCGATTTTCTGTAAGGCGATTGGGTAGTGGTTGTGCGAGATCTTCCCTGGGTTCTGGGTCACCCAGCGGAGCACCTCGTCCACGCTGCGCGAGCGGTCGATCAGTCGCTTCATGGTGAAGAAGGTGTCGTAGCTCATCTTCTCATGAATGAAGTTCCAGGTCTTCTTTTTGCTGTGGTGCATGTGGGCATGGGGCTGGTAGTGTGGAGGGGGGAGATGAGGCACCTGGGGGTGTGTATTATAGTGTTGATGGGGCTGGTAGTAGGTGCGGTGGGCATCCACGCGGCCCTGGTAGAGCGGAGGAGGGAAAGTCTGAGGAGGCGGGATGTGGGGGTGATGAGGGGCGAGGGGGTGGTGATGGTTCTCCAGCATGGTTTGCCCTCCCCCCATCAGACCTATGCGACGAGCAGGTTTGCTCCCTCCACCGCTATACAGGCGCGTGGCGTACATGCTGGCGAGAGCACCTGGAGCCAGGAGGCGGGAAGGCTGTGCAGGTAAGGAAAATGTCCTGCGGGTTAAGAGGCCAAGGCGAGAGGGCAGTGCCAGCATGGTACACGGGCTGACTCAACACTAAACTTCAATGGCATATACCTAAAACAAGAAAGAACCAACATCACGGTATTAGTAAGATTAGTGAGTTTAACAGTGCATATAAACTTCAAAGATGTCACATAACCTGTATACATACCATACAAACATCTTACCTCTATTCTCACAAAAGATATGGTAGAAAATAATGTGAAACATTATACACTGAAGGGTTACGCTGAAGAGCTGTAACGTTGTAACATTACAACACAAGGAAACCTACAGCAAGAGTTTCTATGAATTAGACTCCTTTATGGGGTTGCATCTTGCATTAACATTGTAGAAGCAGTTGTTAAAACATGTTAGGGTCAGGTGATATGATGATGTATTATCAATACTGCAATAAATTACACTACCAGTCAAAAGTTTGGACATACCTTTTAGGATCATGGTCTTTCCTGATATTTCTTTCTTTCTACTTATGCTCTGTAAAGCCGTTATAACGGCTCTAATCTGAGGTGCTGTTTGTTAATTGGTGATTTCTGAGGCTCTCCTCTGCAACAGTGATAAGTTTTGGTCTCGCTTTGGTCTTCATGAGAGCCAGTTTCCATACTGTCAATACTGTTCTTGAAAGAACTATTTCAGAACAGCTGACCTTCATGTCTTAAAATAACAACTGACTACTGCTGTTGTTGTTGTTACATAATTAAATAATTCCTTAATTGTTATTTCATAGATTTGAAATATCTGGTCTTGTTAAAAAAAAAATAAAAAATCGCAAAACAAAAAACCCTGAATTAGAAGGTGTGTCCAGACTTTTGACGGGTACTGTACATCAATCTTGGCTTCCCTGTGTACATCGTCAGTACTGTTATAACACTGACACGGTGCACTGGTCACGATTAACCAGATTAGACTGGATTCCAAAACCTTCCTCCTTCTTCATGTGAGATAAGTGGGGGAAAAAAAGCACAATGAGCTCATTATTGTGGCATGATCTCACAGTGTGTCATGGATATGTTTTCAAGTATCTGGCTTGCCATTGTGCCCAACTTTAACAGCTTTCATATGAAAAGCTCTGATTGTTACCACGTTTCTTCATGAGGTCTTATGACATGATGAGCCCGAATACATTTACTGCTATACTTTGCCTCTGATCATACAGGTTGATATGTGTGGTGACCGGGGACGATTTCACTTCACGATAAAGACGATCCTGGACTTGGCAGATGCAGACAGCAGTTCTCTGAGGACTTGTGACTGCAGCCACTCAATAGATCAGAACTGGAATCTCCAACAATTTTGTACCTGAGCCTCCAAAACATACCAAAACTGGACTCCATATTAACATAAACACCTCTCTTGTTATATTGAACTTCTAGCCACCTAACGCACAGTATGACTGAAAAACAATTGCTATCTGCTATCTGTCATCACCCAAATGAGGATGGGTTCCCAGTTGAGTCTGGTTCCTCTCACGGTTTCTTCCTATTGCCATCTTAAGGGAGTTTTCCTCATCACCGCTGCACTCGTCTTGATCATCCGAGACAATCTGATCATTTTGATTCATACACATTTTTCACGTTTCATACACATATCCATAATTTTGTTTTATTGTGTATAGCTCCACACACACACACACACACACACACACACACACACACACACACACACACACAGACAGACCTGAGGAGGGAATCGAACCCTCGACCCTGGTGGTGCAAGGCGACAGTGCGAACTAGGCATCTTTATTGTTTTCTAAAAACAAAATATTTTTAACAGATTTAATTTTAATTTGTTTATTCAGTTAAGGATTTTTTCCCCTAATCGAACGTGATCTAGTAAGTGAGATTCAAAGGTTCAACTTGTTGACACAACACTGCAACCTGGAGATCCTGGGATGTGAACTCATAACCTTCTGAAAACAATGCTTAAATTTATGGACATGTAAAAGAAATAGATTTAAAGAAATGTACTTACATGTTTAGTTTAAAGCAAGGCGCAGGGGAGCAGATGGAGCCTGGTGCCACCCGGGACACAAGTTGACATGGGGAAGAGGTAATACACAGCCGCGGTGAAAGTCGTGTTTATGAAAGTAAAATGAGCATCACGTCATTACTAAACCGTACAACCATTTCTACAAGCAAGTAGGAACGTGCTGACAATAAGTTAGCTGACTGAGGAGCAGCTAAATGTCTACCGGCTGAATAAAACGGCGCTTTGAGGAGGAGACAGTTTGTGCAGTGACGAGAGAAACACCAGCAGGATGTGATGAGGTCAGGAGAGGAGCTGCCAGGCTGAGAGCTGCGCTGCTGCCCGCGTCAGGAGCTCCTCTAACCCGGCCTGTCACAACGCTGCTGAGGCTAACACACCCCGGGGCTGGCGCTCTGACTCTGTAAGCGCTCCCTGCCCCGAAGACCGAACCTCCGACTCCAACACCGACGAACAACACTCCACTGTCTGCGGGACACACGGCTGACATGTGTCCTGTCCTGTCACACACCCAGGGATTTTCACACACAGCCTCTCGGTGCACTACGGTAACAGCGATCCACCGCCCCGGTGTCCGCCATCTTCCCGGAAGTCAACACTAGCAAACCGGAAGCCCGTCAGGGTCACGGGAACGGAATTATTCTTCTTCATTTTCTTTTTATTAAAGGTTGGCAAAAAAATTATTGTACACTACTGCCACCAACTGGTAAGGAGTATGAACCAGGATTTTGTTCTACTTCTTATAAAAAAAACTATTTGCCTTTTTAAATGTTGTTTTTTTAAATGTACGATTTTTTTTAAATAACCCAGAACATAATTCATAGCACTTGAAAAAAAAAATTAACTCTCAGTCTAGCTCTTCTAATTATAACTAATGTACTGGAACTGTAACGTTGGCCTGTTGTAGGGCTCAATGCTGGTACTGCCACCTGCTGGTGATACGTGTTTTAGCCATACAACAGAATAGAAAGGAGGAAAATACAGTAGTAGAATAATAATTTCCAGAAAATTTAAATTGTTCTGAAAACTATGTAATATGTTTAGTGTAGTATTTTTTCTTATATATATAGTCAAGTAACTTCAATAGTTTGGTAACATTTAAAAAATCTTAATGAAAGTATTATTATTATTATTATTATTATTATTATTATTATTATTATTATTATTAGTAGTAGTAGTAGTAGTAGTAGTATTAAATCTGAAGAATAAGCTTTTAATAAATTCCCATCACCTACTTTAATGTGGTTAGCACTGTCGCCTTGCAACTCCAGAGTGCATGGCATTGGCATGCTAAGCAACTAGTGTAAAAAAAAAAAAAAAAAAAAAAAAAAAAAATATATATATATATATATATATATATAACTGTCTGTTGTGAGCACCAGAATGTGTGCATGAGAAGGCTTTAATTAATGAATGAATTTAAACACATGTCCCTGTAGGTTATTAAAACTCACTTTTAAAATTACAAACCATCACGACCCAGGCATTATTTATGAATCATGAGAAAAGTATGTATGTGCATAAATTAATTTTACTTATAATTTCTATTGCCATTTACACATCACTTAGTTACCTTGGAGGGCAACACAGTAATTTCTGAGATAGGATACATATGATAAAGATTAGAAAGAGCTTTGCTGCCAAGTACGTTTGCACATAATGTACAAGGAATTTGTTTTGGTGACAGAAGCTTCAAGAGACGACAACAACACACGAAAAACAAAACAAACAAAACAAAACAAACAAACAAACAAACAAACAAAAAACCAAACAAGAAATGGAATAAGATGTGGGGTATTATTAAATAAATATCAATGGTATTGCAGAGTATCGCAAGTATGTTCTGTATATGAATGTGTTAATGAAAACGTGTTAATTTAAATAAAAGTCATCAATAAAACTAAACTTTCTGAATGATAACAAATAAAAGCATCTACAGGCATAGTCACAAATCTTGTTTTTATTATTCTACTCTCACTCTAACTGCAGTTAGAATTATGACAGAAACAGTGACAGAGATAAAAAAAAAACTAGCTCCCCCGTGTGACTGAAAGATGTACTGCATACATTGGCCACCAAATAAAAACTTTATGTAAACTTTAATTACCAATTTTAAGTGGTCCTTAAAAATATATGGTATTTGACACATGGACTCCATTTGTCATAGGTTTGGTCACCTTTTTAACTGTTAATAAATCATGATGTGTAAATGAACTTTCCCACTAAGCTTCATAAAAGTATTATTGCGCATACAATTCAAAATGGACGTGACAGTGGGTTGAGGGTTCGTTTCCCGCCTCAGGTCTGTGTGCATGAAATTTGCATGTTCTTGGTGGGTTCGCTCCGCGTACTCCAGTTTCCTCCCACAGTCCACATACATGCAGATTAGGCTAATTGGTGTTAAGTAAGTACTAATAGAGGACATAGTGAATAGATGCCGTAGATGCCCCTTGCTCACTCCCTGGACTTTTTCAGTTTTTGATGCAGCTCTGACTATTAATGACAGTGCACTAGTTTAAAATTATTTGTGACCTTCATTATAGTTTTTATACCCCATAATCAGAACAAAATCTAATAAATATACAAAGACAAAATATGAACGCAGTTGGTGTGTCGAACGAGGAGAACATAAGAGCACACAAAACACCAATTCAAAAAACAAGGCATATACTGTACTTGCAGGTGGTATGAATTGTTTATAAGTAAAAATCTGTAATGATTTAATAAGATGTCATCAACTTTAAATTCTTGCTATTCTGAGATTAAAAAAAACTATTTAAGTGTTGAAAAATAACACTTTCATGACAAATTTTTATGAAATGAAGTGTGCAAGAATAGCTATGAATTTATGAATGTAGAAATGTGTAAAGGATGAACTATCATTTTGTTTGTCTTTTGTATATGTGTATGGATTATTAATAACATACACTACAATAATCGAGTCAACATTTTTCATAAATGCAAAGGAAACAGTACGTACAGTATGTCCACCGTGTCATGAGGAGGATGCATGACAGACAGCATAGGCATTTAATCTGGATCAATTTCAGTTATAAATGCATTCAATTGTTCAAGATAACCTTAGACAGTTTTACAAAGAAAATGATAATCGTAGTATTCTAAAATTGTATTAAGTAACAGAGACAGGATTGATGTTGAATTTGAACAGCCACAAATACAACAGGGTAAAAATTAGGAAATACAGTAGTCGTAATTGTAGTTGTTGTCAATCCTCAGAGAGACAAAAAGGTGGTTGTGATGCTACTGAGGAGTTTAAAAAGGTGGTCAATAGCACATACATGGACGGTAGCAGTTACACTTTAACTTTTTATTTATTTAGCCAGTGCACACATCTGCCTTTCGCTGGAATGTGGTTTAAGGGCAAATTGTCTCTTGTACTTTGATACTAGCCAGTGTACAAAGCACACAACATTCAGGTGGCTCTGGGAGACTGCGATCTAATTTAGTTTAGCAACGTTGTCTATGAATTGAATTAATAATCAGATTCAGGCTACTGAGATATCCATGCTTTCTGCCCCACACATTTGATCCTTTTTCATTATGAGTGTTACAAGATTACATAGTGTTGTGCAGTTTTAAATACACCCCAGACATCCAACCTGCTTCTTATCATAATCTGGCATTGTTTGTGCCATCAAGCTTGATACTCCAATGCGAGTAATGTCGCAGTTACCTCGAATTTCTTTGTGCTCTCCCTAAAAAAAAAAAAAAGAAGAAAAAAAGCAATCCATTTTAAATTGTCTGAAGTAACTCCATCACCAAGTACAGATCATGTGTTTAGTTTGCCTGTGGTGTTCATTTCTAGATCTTCTGCTGTATACTCACATGAAGGATGTCTATCCTCCTGGCACAGTGAACCAGTTCCGTACCATTTTTCAGTTTACAGACAAGACAGTTAATCACGGGCTGTGTAAAACAAAAAGTAATATGTGTTTAGCAAAAAAAAAAAAAAAAATCGAATGGAGGTTATTAGGGCATTAGGGAAAAAAACATATCATACACACCGTGTTCTTTTTTTGTGTATTACATTCAGGACGGTGTTTATGTGACTGAGTCTTCATGCATGTTGTGACTTTCAAAAAGACATTTACATACAGGCCGCTCTGCCTAACCTGTGAAAAAAGGGTAAGTTGCGACATTAGTACACATGGTTTTAAATGTTGATTTGAAAGCAAGGTGGTAAAAAGGCCAGTTATGTGATACTTACAGGTTTTACCCATAGTTACCGTTATTATTTATTACGTTGTTTTATTTGAAATGATCTGATTTGTGATTGTTGCTTTATGCCTCAAACCCCACTCCAATGTAAAGACTGCAGTAAAAAACATTTTGTATTCAATATTCGGCACACAGTTTTCTCACTCTCTTTAGCTGCATGTCGAACAGCTCTGCTTGTTAATGAGCAAATGCCAGACCAAGGTAAATTAATGCCTTTATTTATACCAACAGTGAAACTACCAACATTGACTCAATTTTGCTCAACTAACGCAACTCGTCAAAATACTGACCGAACTTACCACTGCAGGTGTTACGAATGAATCAAAAGCAACATGATGCTTCCCTCCAAATTTACGGTTCCCTTCTTCCAGCGCTTTGTCAATGTGTTCTTGTAATGTATTAGACAGGTCTCTGTAGTCAGTGGGTGTCTGAGCAGAAACCAGCAGAGTCAGAGCTGCGAGCAGCAACAACTTTAGTGCACCATCCATGATGTGCAGGAACACTGAGCTGTGTGTCGCAGGTTGCGTTGAATCAACTACTGCCCTTTAGGACACACACGCATATATATACACACACACACACACACACACAACACTCCAAACACTCACCACGGAAAAAAATGTGCAGCTTATATACTGTATGCCTCATAATTGATTAATGTGCTCCTTCTAATCATGTCTCAGCCTTTTCAAATTCCTTAAATTTAGGCGGATGTGGAACCAACAAGTGTCCGTCATCTTAACAACACTGAAAATATTTATATTTTGTCTGGAAGCTCCACCCCATTGTCCGAGTCCACCATCATTTCACTAGCACATTTGCGTCAAGTGTTCTGTCTAAGGTGAAGGTAAAAAATAAAAACAGAATGCAATGAAGTGGAAGCTTCAAATTTCAATATTTTATTCAGAATACAACATAGATGACATATAAAATGTTGAAGCTGAGAAAATGTACGATTTTACGGGAAAAATAAGTTGATTTAAAATTTCATGGCATCAACACATCTCAAAAAAGTTGGGACAAGGCCATGTTTACCACTGTGTGGAATCCTTTCTTCTTATCATAACAGTCTGCAAACATCTGGGGACTGAGGAGACAAGTCGCTCAAGTTTAGGAATAGGAATGTTGTCCCATTCTTGTCTAATACAGGCTTCTAGTTGCTCAACTGTCTTAGGTCTTCTTTGTCGCATCTTCCTCTTTATGATGCGCCAAATGTTTTCTATGGGTGAAAGACCTGGACTGCAGGCTGGCCATGTGTAGGATCCTTCTCCTACACAGCCATGATGTTGGAATTGATGCGGGGTGTGGTCTGGCATTGTCATGTTGGAAAATGCAAGGTCTTCCCTGAAAGAGACACGTCTGGATGGGAGCATATGTTGTTCTAGAACTTGGACATGCCTTCAGCATTAATGGTGCCTTTCCAGATGTGTAAGCTGCCAATGCCACACGCACTCATGCAACCCCATACCATCAGAGATGCAGGCTTCTGAGCTGAGCGCTGATAACAACTTGCGTTATCCTTGTCCTCTTTAGTCCCGATGTGTCCCAGTTTCCCAAAAAGAACTTCACATTTTGATTCGTCTGACCGAAGAACAGTTTACCACTTGCCACAGTCCATTTTAAATGAGCCTTGGCCCAGAGATTATGCCTGCGCTTCTGGATCATGTTTAGATATGGCTTCTTTTTGACCTATAGAGTTTTAGCCGGAAACGTCGGATGGCACGGTGGATTGTGTTCACCGACAATGTTTTCTGGAAGTATTCCTGAGCCCTGTTGTGATTTCCATTACAATCGATGATTACTTCAAACTCTTTGCAATTTTTCTCTGAGAAACTCCTTTCTGATATTGCGGCAATATTTTTTCGCAGCAGCATTGGGGGGAATTGGTGATCCGCTGCCCATCTTGACCTCTGAGAGACACTGCCACCATGACACCCAATCATGTTTCCAATTGTCCTAATAAGTTGCAAATTGGTCCTCCAGCTAATTCTTATATGTACATTTAACTTTTCCCGCCTCTTATTGCTACCTGTCCCAACTTTTTTGAAATGTGTAGCTCTCATGAAATCCAAAATGAGCCAATATTTGGTATGACATTTCAAAATATCTCACTTTCAACATTTGATATGTTATCTATATTCTATTCTGAATAAAATATTGAAATTTGAAACTTCCACTTCATTGCATTCTGTTTTTATTCACAATTTGCACAGTGTCTCAACTTTTTTGGAATCGGGTTTGTATATAAACATTAAGCTAGGGGTTATCACTGTAAATAATGAAATTGAACGCTATAAAACAGTCAGTGTTAATGCTAGTTTCCCAAACGTACAATATAGCTAATCCCGGTATAATTTTATGGGCTACTATATCTTGTGAGAAGTAATGTAGCCAGAGATACCGAATATCATTTAGTTGTATTTGCCTGACTTAAGCAAAATAATGTAACCTAAGTTTTGACTGCAATAAGTAGAGTACCTTATCGCTAGCTAGCTAGCGTGAGGAATGGGTGCATGATTAAAAGACAAAACATAGCGCAAACATGTGTCCTGCAAACTTTTACCACACAGTTTGAAAACTTGTTGCGGTGTGATAGTAACATACAGTAATTGCCTTTCTGTAAAAAGTGGTTTTAGGGAAAATTTATTAGAGTTCAGGGGCTTGATCAGGCTGCAATTTAATAAAAAAAGAGTATTAGTTATCATACCAATTTAGTTTGGTATGAACCCTACACATTTTCTCCATTTTGTATTATGAGTGTGAACAGCCATAAAACTGCTAGAACTTCACTTGAAGTTCATTAAAATTCATGCAGAAAATACATGCAGTGAAAGTTTAGTTCACTAATGTGAACGGTTGTACCTGGATACAATACAATTCTAGAAACTTAATGAGTACAAATGTGAGAATCAAACCTGGACTGAAAACTCGGCTCTTAAATGTACTTTATCTAAAGTACTGTTTCATAAAGTACATATTTGCCCATAATTACATTTTCTATTTTAACAGTGAATAACTGAACTCAGTTTTTTTTGTTTACACATACTAATTTTCACTTCTACTATAACAAGTATATGTGGCTGTTTTTTCTTCTTCTTAATGTAGTACACATGTTAGATGTATATGTATATGGTTAGATGTATACTTACAGAAATACTTCTCGCCTCATGGCACAGTGAACCAGTTCTTTACCAGTTCTTGTTATCTTGTTGTACTTATTTTATTGTTGTCCACACATGGCCACACAATTGTCTCACTTTCTTTAGCTGCATGTCAATAAGTTAAATTAAGGAGTTTTTAAAAGCAAGTTTTATGCAAATGCCAGATTATTATTATTATTTTTTTTTTGGGATTTCCCCCCGATTTTCTCCCTAATTTAGTCGTTTTCAATTCCTCCCGTCACTAGGGGGCTCCACATTAAGGCTACTACTACCACTCAGCCGGGAGGGCCGAAGTTTTCTCCGAACCACGTGACGCCAGCCGACCGCATCTTTTCGAACCGCTCACTCACTCACCGTTGGGGGCGGCGTAACACACTTGGAGGACAGCGCTATCCGCTCCCTCCGCTTTCGTGAGCTCACTGACGCCCCTGATTGGCTGTAGAGCCGTGATTAATGTGGGAGCACTAAGTACCTCTCATCCCTGCCCTCTGAGAGAGCTCGGCCAATCAGCTCCCTCTAGACCTCCGGCTGTGAGAGGTAACAACATCACCCAGGGATCGAACTCGCAATCTCCGGATGATAGGGCGAGCGCTTTACCACTGCACCATTTGGAGGCCCCATGTTTTTATTTATATCAACAGTAAAACTACCAACTATTAATAGTGAATAAATGTTGCTGTAATAATTAAACATCTAAAATAACTTGATAAAATAGTCTAATTGTTAAATTTGCATTTTTAGATTATGTGTTACAGATGCAATCAGTGATACAATGTCAAGTAACTGGCCATAAAGGGTTTTTAGAGAATGTAGTAAAATACGACCATGAAATAAGACTTTTTGCCATGAAATGAAGATCCAAGGATTCTACCAATACCCAATACTCTATTTAAAGTGTTAGTTACAGAAGTAAAGCAACTTCTCAAAATACTGACCGAACTTACCACTGGAGTTTTTACAAATGAATGAACATCAGCATGATGATGCCCTCCAAATTTACGGTTCTCCTCTTTCAGCGCTTTGCTTTAGTAATGTAATAGCAGAAACCAGCAGAATCAGGGCTGCGAGCAGCAACAACTTTAGTGAACCATCCATGTGCAGGACGACTGAACTGTGTGTGTAGCAGGTTGGCATTTAATCAACTTCTGTCGTACACACACACCCAACCAAAACACACAAAGTTTAGTTTCTGCTATACAGACATGTACTGTATAGCATAGTTTATGCTATTCATGCCTGTATAGCATAAACTATGTTTAGATGTAGATGCAGAGTAAGAACTTGTGATACTGCATTGCTTCTACTGCTCGCTGCCATTAGATCACTGGCCAGATCACTCAAATTCACAGAAGTGGATCCCTTTGTGTGGAAACTGATTAACAAGAGATGGGCTGATCTATTGCCAGCCTGGCTTAAGCAAAAGCAATAGAGCCATTAGAGAGTAGTGCCATATTTGGATACTGTCCCTGATCATGGAGCAAGCCATTCAGACCATCACTGCCCTTCTAGCACACATGACAGACACCAAAGTAACACAGCTGATTAAGAATACAAGTGACAGACTTACAGACTAAAACAAGTTAATGTGGCTGTTTTTTAAACAACAAAAATTAAGTTAGTACACAAATATTTTTAGTCCTTTATTATCCATAATTACATGTATATGTATAAAGTTAATTTTTTTTCCTGTTACATTTTCTAGCTGTGCAGCTTCGAATACATCCAAGACATCCAAGCTTATTGATATTTTGCATTGGTGATCCCATCATGATTGATTCTCCAATGTGATAACTTATACAGGTATTTCGAATTTCTTTGTTCTCTCCCTGAAAAGAACAAAGAAGAAATTCATTTTAAATTGTCTGAAGTAACTCCATCACCAAGTACAGATCATGTGTTTAGTTTGCCTGTGGTGTTTATTTCTAGATCTGCAGCCGTATACTCACATTATTGACTTCTATCTTCTTGACACAGTGAATCAGTTCGGTACCATTTTTCATTTTACAGACCAGACAGTCTATTAAGGGCTGTGTAAAACAACAGAAAAGTTTTTGTGATGCTAAAAATGATCATCATGATCCATGATGGTTAATATGTATCTTGAAATGGAGATTTTGAATGAGGGAAATAAAGATCATACACACCGTTTTCTCTTTTTGTGTATTACAACCATCTAGGTGTTTAAATGAATCAGCCTTCTTGCATGTTGTGACTTTCAGAAGGACATTTACGTACAGGCTGCTCTGCCTAGTCTGTGAAAAAGAGTATTGAGTTGCCATATTAGTGCACATGGCTTTAAATATTGATTTGAAAGCAAGGTGGTGAACATGAAATGATCAATTATGTGATACTTACAGGTTTTACCATTATTTAGCATTATTATTTATTACGTTGTTTTATTTGAAATGATCTGATTTGTGATTGTTGCTTTATGCCTCAAACCCCACTCCAATGTAAAGACTGCAGTAAAAAACATTTTGTACTCAACAATGGCCACACGATTTTCTCACTTTCTTTAGCTGCATTTTGAACAGTTCTGCTTGTTAATGAGAAAAAATGAGTAACAAAAAAAAAAAGTTATGTGCAAATGCCAGATCAGGGTAAATTAATGTCTTTATTTATACCAACAAAGAATCTATTAACTACCAACAGTGACTAAATGTGACTGTAATAATTACACATATAAAATTACTTGATAAAATAGTCTAATTGTTTAAACTTGCTTGCTTGCATTTTTTAGATTATGTGTTACGGATGCAATCAGTGCTACAATGTCTTTTTGTAATGAAATGAAGACCCAATGATTCAGCCAATACCCATACTCGATTTAAAGTGTTATTTACAGAAATGAAGCAACTTTTTAAAATACTGACTAGAACTTACCACATAAGGTCTTGCGATGGAATAAAAATCAACATGATGAATCTTTCCAAATTTACGGTTCCCTACTTCCAGCATTTTGTCAACATGTTCTTGTAATATAACAGACAGGTCTCTGTAGTCAGTGGGTGTCTGTGCAGAAACCAGCAGAGTCAGGGCTGCGAGCAGCAACAACTTTAGTGCAACATCCATGATGTGTAGGAACACTGAGCTGTGGGTGTAGCAGGTTGTGTTTAATCAACTTCTGTCCTTTAGGACGGACACACACACACTCAAAACACTCAAGGTTGAGTGTGGCCACATGCCTGTATACCATATTTGGTTATTCTCACCAGATGAAACACTAGGTTTAGATTCAGAGTGAGAACTTAATGTATGAGTATGATATTGCATTGCTTCTACTGCACACTGCGATTAGATTAGAACTTATTAGAACTGATCAGATCACTCAAATTCACTGAAATGGTTCTCTCTGTGTGGGAACTGATTAACAGGAGGTGGGCTGATCTATTGCCAGCCTGGCTTAAGCAAAAGTAATGAATCCATTAGAGAATAGTGCCATATTTGGATACTGTCTCCTTTGTGCCCTGACCATGGAACAAGCCATTCAGACCATCACTGCCATACTAGCACACATGCCAGTGTTCTATTTCTCTAGTGATCCTTAGCACCAAAAAAAAAAAAAAAAAAAAAAAAAACACAGCTGTTTAAGGATACAAGTGACCCAGTCACTCTTACTGTATGTGTGCGATGTGTGGCAGTTGCCTATAGACAATGCTAAAATACTGGGATGATGGCAGCCACAGTTGAAATTTCCATAGTTGCATCAATTAGTAGCAGAAGGTTAGTTAGAATCTTTCCAACTGCCAAAGTTAACTCATTGCCAAATGTGTCTTACTCACACACATTGCAGGTTTCTCGAACACGGAATTTGCACAATCATCGTGGACTGTTTAAAGTATATATTTTTCATTTGGTGGACCGTTTGCACACTCATTGCAAAATCATTATGCACTGTTTACAGCATATATCGTCATATGCTGCATTTCAAACTGTTTTTAATACATTTATTCTTGTTTTATTATGTATCCCACCGCCCCAAGTGTTTTTCACCTATCTTATTCTATACCTATATTTATTTTTGTGGCATTCGTTATGGACAGCAAAAGAAATGATTTCACTGTATAGGGGAAACTTGTTTCTTTACTCTGTATATGAAAATAAGTTTGAAACTCGGAATGGAACCACGTTTCATGGATGTTAAGTTTAAAAGGAATTATGCTTAATATGCTTATTAGCTGGCCCAAACCGGAGAGAAGAGGGGCAAAGACAAAACATGCTTGATGTGTTTAAAGTCTCTGTTTATCAGCAGAATTTAAGCTTTTGGCTAGGCAGACAGACAATAGGAAACACATTAGCATTTTCCTGTTAGAGAAAATATTCCTAGTTAGACAAAAAGCTCCTGTTCGATATGTATATTTGTCTGGCCATGAGCTATCGGAAGCAGCATCATAGAAGGAATGAGGAAGCGCAATGAGGACCTTATCTGCCTCATTCTGCATACATGAGCTTGCAGATGCCTCCAATTGGCTAGTGTTATTTTGATTGACAGTAGAGGGATGCCACACACAGAGCATGATAAGAGTCATCCTATAACTTCCAAACAATAGTTTAGATATTAATGAGTAATGCGAAGGCCAGAGCGGACTATCTTTTGTAGAGATTCAGGTCTTTTGGTGTGCAGAGGGACGAGCCGTTTACTTTGACGTCTTCTGCTGGAGCTAAATTACAAGGGATGTAACAGAAGAATGACAACAAAACTATCAACCATGATGGAGAACATTTCCCAACCCATGCAGACAGGACTAATAATTTCCTTCAGTGGCAGGTAGCTTCACCAGGACTGTGCGGGTTGTTCTTGGGTATTTGTAGAGTTTGTTTATGTATTAATTTTTTTATTACTTATTTATTCATTTTCTCTTGTCATTCTGCTATACCCTGCTATCCCCATTTATCCCTGTAACACCCTTAAGAAATTTTACCATTTTATACGGACCATGGTAGTCCAATGGTACCTGTAACATCGTCTATAGTACCATGGTATTTTTGACAGTTGTTAAGCTTGTACACTGTTTTTAATAATGAATTAATACATATCAGAACATTGTCAAAAATATTTATACATAGTGGAAACTTAATATATAAGGGAGTATACAGTATTTCTAAGTGCCATGGTACTTACACTAGCCCAACTACAGTAATACACTATATACTATAGTTTATATACTATGGGTACTTTTTGGGTACCACAGTGACTAACAAATTCTAGTACCAATATCTAATATGATACTGTCTGTACTATATACAGTGCATACCAGTAGTATGTGCTAACATATCTTATATGGTACAGTATGTACAAACATACCCATACCTTCTGAATTTTGCTAGATGTTGTGGTGCCCAATAATTACAATCGTATTCAATAAAGTATTGAGGTACCATGATACCAGCTGAAATGCCACAGTATCTTCCATGGTGGAACCCTACATAGTACTACCATGTTACAACCGGAAGTATAATATAAAAGAAACACATGGAGGCCAAGGCAGATGAGGTGAGATAAGGCTTTTTTCAGTATAAAAATATTTACTTACATTGCATAAGTCTCTGTCTGTTTCTAGAAAGAATCAATCTTCTTAAGAAAAGCAATATGGAAAAGGAACTTTTGTGTTCATATCCAGTAAAAAAAAAAAAAAAGTGATGATTTGGATGAGAAATAAAGGACTTAAAACATCAATATTAGGCTCTCAATATGAATATCCAAATTTGTTAAGACCCTTTTGCTAATGATCAGTTTGACAAAATGAATACTGGAAACCTTATTTCTGAGATAGGCCACATATGATAAAGTACAGCTTCATATGCATGTTTTATTGTACATGTTGATTTAAATAAAAGTGAACAATAAAACTAGACTTTGCAGATGATACCAAATAAACTCATCCATATGCAGAGTTCATAGCCTATCTTTTTGTTTCTCATTTCCTCTACTCTCAGTCTAATATGACAGAGATAGAAAACTAAGAGGTGACTAAAAGGTGTACTGCTGACATAAATCGCAACAATGGCGGACCAAATAACATCTTATGCTGCGTTCCATTCCGAAGTGTACTTCAAAGTGTGCTCCCTACTTGCAGGGAATATCGGTTAAGCAAACTTCCTCGAAAAAATTCCACCACTCAAAAACCCTGCAACATCATCAGCTATCTCCGTGTGTTACCATGGCAACATAAGCACCTCAGGTACCTGTTGCTGCTGCTGCAGAAATTGCACACTAAGAAAATAAAATATTGAATTATCATTAAAACAAAAAATAATACCATTATAAAACATACAGTATACCACTGAAACGTGTAAATAAATTATTTAATTAATTTACAGGATGAACTTTAAAATTTTTAAATTTTTAAATTTTTTTTACAGATTACTAGACTGTATAATACTAAGGATTCCTGGATAATTCCTGTGTTCTATTAATATGATGTCGTCCTCGATAATAATGATATTAGACATATATAATTCCATTTTCAAACTCAAGCAAGGCGCAATGACTGATGGAAAATGTTTCATGTCCACTTCCTTTTTAACTGTTGAGCAAGCATGAAGCAGCAAAGCTTCAAAAAGTTATCATTGCACAAAATATTCAAAATTGAAACTGCAATAAGCACTAATAGAGAACCATATATAGGTGAATCGTGCTGCCCCTTGTTCGCTCTGTGAACTTTTTCAGTAAAAGAGGCAATTAATGACAATTTGACCGAAGTGCACTAGTTTAAGATTATTTGTGATCACCATTATAGTTTTTAAACCAATCAGAATAAAATCTAAAAAATAAAAAAAGGCAAAATATGAATGCATTTAGTGTGTCAAACAAGTAAACACAAGGACACACAAAACATAAAATTTCTATGAACAAACAAACAATCAGAAAAGCCACTTTCAATAAGACATGTACTTGCAATGTACAGTGAAATAAAATGACATTAACTTGATTTTAGTAAGATAGCTCTTTTACTTCTGTTCAATGCTTGTTTGTGATTAGAAACCACAATTTAAAAATATCACTTTCATGACAGTTTTCTAGTGTGTAAAAATTGCTATGAAATTATGAATGCAAAAATGTGTAAATCCGAACTGTCAAATGAATGAACTATGAGGATGACAGTATACAGTATACAGTAAATGCAAAAAAAAAAAAAAAAACAGTACATACAGTACAGTATGTCCACCATGTCAGAAGCATGACAAACAGCAGTGGCCATTTAATCTGGATCAATTTCAGTTATCAATGCAAACAATTGTTCAAGATAACCTTAGACAGTTTTACAGTACGAAGAGTAGTATTCTAAACTTGTATAACTGAAGTAACTCAATATTTTACCATGTCAGGGGTGATGTTAAGCTTGAACAGCCACAAATACAATATGGTAAAAATGAGGAAATACAGTCGTAGTAAATCTAATTGTTGCTCTAATTGAGCTTAAAGAGGTGGTTAATACCGCATACTTAGAGGCACATACTTACACTTTAACTTTATTTATTTATTTATTTATTTATTTATTTATTTTAATTGAATTCTCTAAAAGCTGGTTTTAGGGTAAATTGTCTCTTGCACTTTGATACTACACAACATTAGAGTTCAGGGGGCTTGATCAGGCTGCAATTTCATTTTAAATCTTGGTAATTATACATACCAATTTAGTTTAGCAGCTTTGTTTATAACTATAAATTTCATTTATAATCAGATTCAGGCTTTTAAAATATCCTCACACATTTTCTTTCAGACTTTAAATGCTAGAACTTCACTTGAAGTTCATCAAAATTCATGCAGAAAATACATTAGTTCACTTCACAATGTGAATGGTGTCATCTTGATACAATACAATTATAGACACTTAATGAGTACAGATGTGAGAATCAAATCTGGACATGTGACAGAAAACACTCCTCTTAACCGTGCTTTATCTAAAGTACATATTCAGTTTCATAAAGTACATATTTCCCCCAAACTACATTTTCTATTTAAACAGTAAATAACTGAACTCAAATGTGATATTTACGCATACTTATTTTCACTTTTTTTTTCCAATTATTGTATATAGTTCAGTGTATATGTAGGTGCAGCTTCAAACAGCAGTATACATTAATGCAGCGATAGACCATACTCCAGGCTGATAAATCAGACAGTTATTTCGATTTTCCTTTTGCTTTCCCTGAAAAAACAAAGCAATTCATTTTCAATTTTCTGAAGTATATCCATGACCAAGTACAGATCATGTGTTTAGTTTGCCTGTGGTGCTTATTTCTAGATCTGCAGCCATATACTCACATTATTGGCATTTATCTTCTTGACACAGTGAACCAGTTCTTTACCACTTTTCATCTTACAGACAAGACAGTCTATCAAGTCCTGTGTAAAACAAAAAGAAAGATGTGTTTAGTATTTTAAGTTTTTGTGATGCTAAAAAATGACCGTCCTAATCCATGATTGTCACGTTTCTATGGATAATACGTATTTTAATATGAAATTAAATTTCCTTTGTCACTTTCAAATGGAGGTTAGGAATAAGAGAAATAAAGATATCATACACACCGTGTTCTTTTTTTGTGTATTACATTCAGGTCGGTGTTTAAATGAATCAGCCTTCTTGCAGGTTGTGACTTTCAGAAGGACATTTACGTTCAGGCTGCTCTGCCTAGTCTGTGAGAAAAAGAATTGAGTTGCCACATTAGTGCACATGGCTTTTAAATATTGATTTGAAAGCAAGGTGGTAAACATGAAATGGCCAGTTATGTGATTCTTACAGGTTTTACCATTATTTCACATTATTATTTATTAAATATTTTATTTTAAATGATCTTATTTGTGATTGTTGCTTTATGCTTCAAACCCCACTCCAATGGCCACACAATTGTCTCACTTTCTTTGGCTGCATGTCAGATAGTTCTGCCTGTTTTTAAAAGCAAGTTATATGCAAATGCCAGATAAGGATAAATTAATGTCTTTATTTATATCAGCAGTGAAACTACCAACTACCAACAGTGACTGAATGTTACTGTAATAATTACACATCTAAAATAACTTGATAAAATAGTCGTAATGTTTAAACTTGCTTGTTTGCATTTTTTAGATGATGTGTTGCAGATGCAATCAGTGGTACAAGTGACCCGCCATGAAGGGTTTTTAGAAAATTTAAAAAAAAAAACATGAAATAAGACTTTTTGCAATGGAATGGAGATCCAAGAATTCTACCAATACACATACTCAATTTAAAGTGTTATTTACAGAAGTGAAGCAACTTTTTAAAATACTGACAGAACTTACCACTGGAGTCTTTACAAATGAATGAAAATCGACATGATGCTTCCCTCCAAATTTACGGTTCCCTTCTTCCAGCGCTTTGTCAACATGTTCTTGTAATATATTAGACAGGTCTCTGTAGTCAGTGGGTGTCTGAGCAGAAGCCAGCAGAGTCAGAGCTGCGAGCAGCAACAACTTTAGTGCACCATCCATGATGTGCAGGAACACTGAGCTGTGTGTCGCAGGTTGTGTTTAATCACCTTCTGTCCTATAGGACGGACACACACACACACACACACACACACACACACACACACACACACACACACACACACACACACACTCACACACACACACACATAAGGTTGAGTGTGGTCACATGCCTGTATACCATACTGTATATGGTTATTCTTACCAGATGAATCACTAGGTTTAGATTTTGAATGCAGAGTAATAATTTATATTATTGCATTGCAACTACTGCACACTGCCATTAGATTATTAATCTTATGAGCACTGGTCAAATCACTCAAATCCACAGAAGTGGATCTCTCTGTGTGGGAATTGATTAACAGGAGACTTTTGGCTTAAGCAAAAGTAATAGAACCATTAGAGAGTAATGCCATATTTGGATACTAAATGCCGTTCTAGCACACATGACAGTGTTCTTTCTATTTAGAGATCCTTAACACCAAAGAAACACAGCTGTTTAAGAATACGAGTCACCCAGTCACTCTTAGGTGTGGCAGGTTCCTATAGACAATGCAGGGATTGATGATGTTATTCTCACTCACTCATCATCTATACCGCTTAATCCTGTATTCAGGGTCACAGGGGGCATGGAGCCAATCCCAGGAGACATAGGGCACATGGCTGATGATGTTATTCACAGTGGAAAATTTCCGTAGCTGTACCAACTAGGTACAGAAGGCTAGTTACTGTAGGATCTTTCCATCTTTGCCAACCCATTGCCAAATGTGTCTTACACACACACATTTCAGACTTCTTACACACTTTACAGAATTCGCACACTCATTGTGGACTGGTGGCAGTATATTTTTTCATTTTGTGGACTGTTTGCACACTCATTGCACATTCATTGTGGGCTGGTTACAGCATGTATTTTCATATATGCCAAATATATATATATATATATATATATATATATATATATATATATATATATATATATATATATTTTTTTTTTTTTTTTTTTAATTTTATTATTATTTTTTTTTGAAAGGCGAAAGACCAACAACAATTTATTTAATTTGCAACAACTAAAATAAATTATAGTATGAGTTAGGCTACTCATTAATGCAAGTAAATAACGATTAATATGAATGAGTACAACAAACTCAAAAACTGATTCTGTAGTTCTGTTTACTTAAAATTGGAAACATCATTACTTTAAAACTGTGATGTAACTGATTCCCTCAATTTTTCTGAGTTTTGCCAACTTATTCGGGTTTACAGTATGCCACTGTTGAACCCTTGAGCAAGGCTAACTTATCAATTCAATAACATTTTGAAGTCCTAAGGTTGAAATGTATTAATTTTTTAATTTAGTATACATGCATCACATCCAACTTGCTATTCACAATATTAAATTTGACACAAAGCTCAGTTCTGCTTTACTGAGCAACTACATGTCTGATTAAGAACTTAGATTATATCTCGGGTCTTCTTTCTGACAGTTCCTCTCTTGTTTCTGATTATCTCTATTAGTTTGCAGTTTTTTTTAGCTTGTTCAAGGAAGCCTGGAATCTTGCTTGAAGTGAAACAGTTGTAATTCTTAGAAACTCAATATTGTTCATAAAAAAACAAAACAAAGTAAAAACAAAAATTGGACTGGCTCAATTTCTTAGCAAATCTTAAGAACAGTATGTATAGCAATAATCCCCCCCCCCCCCCCACACCCTAAAATAACAACAAAACCGTCCAACGTTATTCAGTTTGGCAGGATAACTGCAATTATTCTCTGATGTTTTCAGCTAATTCAACTATAAATTTTCAGTGCTCCGTCACTAAAGTAATAGTACATTAGTAAAACTAATGGGAACGTACACTGCCTCTATTTTTTTTTTTTAACTTGGAATTGAAAAGTTTATTTTTATAGTAGGTGGTTGGGTCCAGTTATTTAAAATGTGGTATTTCTATTTTATCATTTCCATTAAAAATTCATCTACATAATGTTTTTATTTGTACATTGTGGAACTTACCAATTTTTGCAGTATGAGTAAAATAATGCCCTTTCAGAAAAGCGCTCAGACCTGTAAACACAAAAGTGAACAAAGATTTCATGTTTACTTTTGAACTTCATTCATGACATACAGTAGTAATGGCTAACCTGTGGGACAGTGCTCTGCAAATTAATCCATGCAACTAATGGGAGGTTTATGTTTAATAACGATTTTTATTTTACCGTCTTTGTGTTTTATTTCACTTTTTATTTACTTTACTTTAATTTAACAGTCGACTTGTGGACTGTTGTACTTTTACTTGTAGTCACATTAAATCTATGTGTCAAAAGTGGGTAACTGATTACGTTAAAAAACGTTAAAAACGTAAACGTAAACATAAAGTGTTACCAGTATGTCAGGAAAATGTGCTAATGCCCCGTTTCATACAATAGAATATAGTTTTAGTGATATTAACATTACATTACTTACATGTTAGTAAGTCCAGAAGGTTTTAAGCATAAATACTGTTTAAGTACACTGCAAACAGCTCTGGTAAAAAAAATAAAAACAAAAACACCTTAGTGTATTACAAATATATTAAAATCTTCGACCGTACAATGCAAATATACAAAGAAATATTGTATCAGTTAATATATAAAAAGTATGCTTACCACATACTTTTACCAATTTTTAGAATTAAACTTTAAACATACTTCAAAATAATTGTATTATAGTACACTCTATAAACAAAATATAGTTTCTGTAAAAAGTCAGTCTAATTTCCAAAGCACAGCTATTTAAACTTTGTTTTTCAATTTATTTTGGGCATATTTAAAATATATATATGCTTGAAATAATCGTTGTAACAGTGTACAGAAAGTATACAGGAGTTGGACAATGAAACTGAAACACTGGCCAATTTAGTGTTGGTGGTGTCATGGCTAAATTTGCCCATCCTGGTGACCAATCTTCATTGATTGCACGTTCCACCAGTAAGAGCAGAGTGTGAAGGCTTAATTAGCAGAGTAGTAACACAGTTTTGCTTAAAATATTGCAATACACACAATATTATGGGTGACATGTCCCGCTGGCACATCTGTGACCAAGACAGCAAGTCTTTGTGATGTAGCAAGAGCCACGATATCCGGGGTAATGTCAGCATACCATAAAGAAGGACGAACCACATCCAACAGGAGTTACTGTGGACGCAAGAGGAAGCTGTCTGAAAGGGGTGTCCGGGTGCTAACCCGGGTTGTATCCAAAAAATATAAAACCACAGCTCCCCAACTCACTGCAGAGTTAAATGTGCACCTCAACTCTTTCTAGCAAAACTGTTTGTCGGGAGCTCCACAGGGTCAATGTACATGGCCGGGCTGCTATAGCCAAATCTTTGGTCATTCCACACATTGTATCCTGACGGCGGTGCCATGTATCAGGATGATAATGCACCAATACACACAGGAAGACTGGTCACAGAGTGGTTTGTTGAACATGAAAGTGAAGTTGAACATCTCCCATGACCTGCACAGCCACCGGATGTAAAAATTATTGAGCCACTTTGGTGTGTTTTGGAGGAGCGAGTCAGGAAACGTTTTCCTCCACCAGAATCACGTAGTGACCTGGTCACTATTCTGCAAGAAGAACGGCTCAAAATCCCTCTGGCCAATGTGCAGCACTTGTATCTGTCATTTCCAAGATGAATTGATGCTGTTTTGGCCGCAAAAGGAGACCCCACACCGTAATAATGAATTATTGTGGGCTAAAACATGTTTATTTAAGGTAAATTTTAATGTACTTATTCATATGTACTTATTTAGGCTTATATTTAGTGCACTACTCTCTCGTGTGCGCGCTATTTCAGACTTGTTTTTGCACACGGAATCTCTCTCGGGTGCGCTCTCACACTCTTTGTTGTGCGCTAAAACTCACTTTTGCGTGTTCAAGCTCATTTATGTGTTTGAACTATTGATGGGTCGTTCATGAATGTTTCGTTCGTTATGAACGAGTGTTTAACGTGACTTAGAAGAATGAGTAGTCTCAGAGAGTGATTTGTTCATTTTCTATGGTGTGGGCAAAACCACCATAGGTTATGTACAGGAAACAGAAAGCGGTTCATCTCATGAGTCTTCTAGTCTGAGTCTTGTTCTTGTCATGTGACTCCCATAGACACTATACACTGCATTACAGAGGAAAGAGAATTGAGGGGATATTCTCATGAGTATTTTAGTCCGAGTCGTTCGTTCTTTAGTCACGTGACTCACTGCATAACATCTACGGAGGTCACGTGACCAATGAGCGAACAACTCTTCTGTTTATAATATGTCCTTAACTGCATTGTAATATTTTCATTACTGGAACTATAGCCAAAATTTTGTATGCAGACATGTCAGGGGTCTGTTTATTGAAAATGTAACATTTTATTTTATTTCTTATCAAAAGAACGAAATTAACTAAATTGCTCAAAAAAAAGATTAGTTAATTATGATGAACGAGATTCAAAGAACTGAGTCATTACATATGCCTTTCATTAAAATGATCCAAACTTCCCATCACTAGTTTTAACTTTGTCTCTTCTGTGCGCTCAATACCATAAAGCTACACTTGCATGAACTGCAGCAGCGTTAGAACGCTGTCACTATTCCAGCCAACCGGACACTAGAGTAAGAGAAATACCAACCAATCAGAAACTGGGACGGGCAGATTCGGACAGTCTGTTTTCTAATTGGCTCCCCAGTCCTCCGCTTCTAGTTTAAATTCACGGCTGGAAGCTGCATCATTGAGTGTGTTAGTTCATATCATTAGTATTTTATTTTCATCAACATAAGGTCAATTTTATGCTTTTTGTTAGGTAGTTTGTAATTAAGTACATAGTCTAAACTGTGAGACAACCTGATGTTTTGTTGAACACAAATATATTATAGTACCATTTTTTTTAACCATGTCAAATTAAATCTGTTGAACTCAAGACTAAAATCTGCCTCTTCCTTACTGATGTAATGTGTTTCAAAAGCATGTTATAGTGTAGAAAATGCATTCAGTATTTGTAAATGATCTAAAATCCTTAATGTGCTGATAACACATTTGCAATACAGTAGTATAGAAGACTGTGGGCACTATATTATATAATAAAGTATATTTGTATTAACCATAAAGTGTACTTTTTAGTATTTGAAATTGGCCAGAAATATAACAGCATGCTACCGCTGCAATAAGAATATATTCATAGTATATTACTTACAGTATGTATTCGTAACACAGTAAAAAATTGCTGTAATGTACTTATAATACATTGACTTTATACTTCAATTTAATTGCTTTGTTCTATATTTAGGCCACTTTACCATTCATTTTTACGTCGTTAACCAATGGTACTTAAATCTAATTAATTTCATGTAATTCGGCACAGCCGTTTTAACTTACAAACTCTGGTATTTTGAAAATAACAGCTTTAGTTAGCTAATGCTAGGTAATATAGGTGTAGTTAGCTATCTACAAAGTAACTGTTCCTGACATAAATCATAAATTTGCACATTGAAGAGACATATTTAGCATAGAAAGGCCATGAGTTTGCTTCTCATCTGGTTTAAAAGACTCCTCTTTGGAAAACTGTAATGGCGGCCAGCTGAATGTGATCCAGTCCGCGATAGTGCTACGTCATTAAGACATGTGACATGGCGAACCTTTGGTTGGAAGTAGAAACGTCCTTTAAGCGGATGGATTACATGTAAATTTAACCAGGGGCTGCGATGTTTGATTTGAATCAAAATAAAAATAACCCTTTCGTATAAGAAATCAAAAGAATTCCATCAGATCAATGTAGAAACATATTTTGTATCAATGAAACAGCAGTTTTACTTTTTTTCAGTGGCTCTACCACAATATTATCTAATATAATACTGCTTGTATAATATAATATAATATATATACCAGTAGTATGTGCTAACATATATGATATAGTACAGTATGTACAATCACACCATACCTTCTGAACTTTGCTAGCTACAGTATTTAATCTGCATCAATTTAAAACATTGAATCTAGTTCAATTTCAGTTATAAAGTGCATACAGTAGTATTCAAAAATTCATAAGTAACTGAAAGTAACTGAATATTTGACCATGACAGGGTTGAGGTTAAGCTTGAACAGCCACAAATACAATATGGTAAAAATGAGGAACTACATTAGCAGTACATAGTTGTTGTCACTCCATCAGAGAAAAAAGTTAGTTGCGATGCAGCTGAAGTGAAACACATTGAGCTTGAAAAGGTGGTTAATACCACATACTTAGAGGCACATACAGTACTTACACTTTAACTTTTTATTTATTTATTCAGTGCATATAATTGCCTTTCTCTAAAAGGTGGTTATAGGGCAAATTGTCTATTGTTGGATACAATACAATCAAATCTGGACATGTGACAAAAAACCTTCTTATGACTTAAATAAGCTTATGAATACTGTAACTGAACTCACATTTTGTGTTGTGTTAACACATTTTTACTTCTACTATAACAAGTATATGCAGATGTTTAAAAAAAACATAGCACACATTTTTTAAATCTCTTTAATATCTCTAATTATTATATATAGTTAAATGTATATTTATAGTATATAGTTAAATTTGTGCAGCTTCAAACTCATCCAAGAAACTGACCCTGATGTCCGATCCTCCATGATAATGAACCAGACAGTTACTTCGAATTTCTTTGTGCTTTCCCTGAAAAAAAAAAATTAAGCAATTTATTTTAAATTGTCAGGAAGTAACTCCATTACCAAGTACAGATTGTGTGTTTAGTATGCATGTGATGTTTATTTCTAGCTCTGCTGTAGTATACTTACAGAATTTATTTCTCTCCTTATGGCACAGTGAACCAGCTCTGTATCACTTATTGTCTTACAGACAAGACAGTCAATCAAGGGCTAAATATAATAATAATAATAATAATAATAATAATAATAATAATAATAATAATAATAAAGTTTGGCACAGTTTAGCAAACCTTAAGATTTGTTTAGCAATGCTGTAAAATATCCATGCAGTATTTCCATGGTTAAGATGCATTTTAATTATAAAATAAAAATTGCTTCGTCAATTTCAAATGGCTGAAGGCATTAATCCAAAAGGTTAAATAGTTCATGAGGTTGAGAATTAGGGCAATAAAGATCATACACACCGTTTGGTCTTTTTGTGTATCACATTCATCTCGATGATTATATGCATTCTTATCATTCTTCTTGCATGTTGTGACTTTCAGAAGGACATTTACATTCAGTCTGCTCTGCATAGTCTGTGAAAAAGAGTATTGAGTTGCCATATTAGTGCACATGGCTTTAAATATTGACTTGAAAGCAAGTTGGTGAACATGAAATGGTCAATTATGTGATACTTACAGGTTTTACCATTATTTAGCATTATTATTTATTACGTTGTTTTATTTTAAATGATCTGATTTGCAATTGTTTCTTTAGCTGCATGTTGAACAGTTCTGCTTGTTAATGAGTTTTTAAAAACAAATTATGTGCAAATGCCAGATCAGGGTAAATTAATGTCTTTATTTATACCAACAGTGAAACTACCAACTACCAACCGTGACTCAATTTTGCTATAATTTATATGTGTAAAATAATTACACATATAAAAGTAAAATAGTTTAAACTTGCTTGTTTGTATTTTTTAGATTATGTGTTACAGATGCAAGCAGTGGTACAATGTCAAGTGACTGGCCATGAAGGCCATGATGTAAAGAAATAAGACCATGAAAATTTTACTTTTTGCAATGGAATGAAGATCCAAGGATTCTACCAATACACATACTCTATTTAAAGTGTTATTTACAGAAGTGAAGCAACTCTTTAAAATACTGACAGAACTTACCACTGGAGTTTTTACTAATGAATGAAAATCGACATGATGCTTCCCTCCAAATTTACGGTTCCCTTCTTCCAGCGCTTTGTCAACGTGTTTTCGTAATATAATAGACAGGTCTCTGTAGTCAGTGGGTGTCTGAGCAGAAGCCAGCAGAGTCAGAGCTGCGAGCAGCAACAACTTTAGTGCACCATCCATGATGTGCAGGAACACTGAGCTGTGTGTCGCAGGTTGTGTTTAATCACCTACTGTCCTATAGGACACACACACACACACACACACACACACACACACACACACACACACACACACACACACACACACACACACACACACGCACAAAACACTCAAGGTTGTGTAGGCATATGCCCGTATAGCATATCTAGTAATTCTCACCAGATGAAACACTATGTTAAGAAGATGTTGCATAGAGAGTGAGAACATATAATATTGCATTGCATCTACTGCACACTGCCATCTTATTAGCAATGGTCAGATCACTTACATCCCCGCAAATTACTCCCTACATGGGGTGATTCATTTCCAGTCAGGCTTTTGCACAAGCAATGGAACCATTAGAGAGTAGTGTTACAGTATATTTGGATACTGGCTCCTATTTGCCCTGACCAAGCAATTCAGACCATCACTTGCCTTCTGGCACACATGACAGTTCTTAACACCAAAGAAACATTGCTGATTAAGAATACAAAGTCACCCTATCACCCTTATGCAGGTTCCGGGTAATTTTCGTACCTGCATCTACTAATAGCAGAAAGCTAGTCCGAATCTTTCCACCTGCCAAGATAACCCATTGCCAAATATCTTACTCACACATATTGTGGACTTCTTACACACTCGGCTGATTTTGTACACTCATTGTGGACTGTTTACAGTATATATTTTCATATGCTGCCTTTCAAACTGTTTTTTGATATATAACTATTCTCTTGTTTTATTAGGTATCCCCCCCCCAGCTCCCTCTCCTCTATGGTGCTTTTACCTTTATTTATTTTTTGTGGCAATCAATGTGGACAGCAAAAAAAAAAAAAAAAAAAAAAAAAAAAGAATTTCACTGTACGTTTCCTTACTGTGCCTAAGACAATAAACTTAAAATGTGGTTCTTTCTCGTAGTCCCAGACAGACTACAGGAACAGGCCTGGCCTTACTATTTATTATATACATGGACTACTGATTGTTCCTATGTAAAGCGGAATTTTGCATTCAGACCATGTCCCAAAGATGTTGAGTTTAAAAGGAAGTACAGGAAGAATTATTGCTTGATACAACCACCGCACCTTGATATGTTTATTAACTGGCCCCAAACCAGGAGAGGGGGCAAAGACACAAGCACAAACAAATATCACCATAGTACCACTATAGAAGAAATGAGGAACCACTACATCCTTGTTTTCCATTATTTCTTTTAGTCCTCTTCTTCCTCATTTACCACCTTTCTCCATATCCCATCTAACAGCCAATTTATAGGCAGTTACAGAGTTCACAGACTTTCTTATTGTTTTTATTTTCTCTACACTGACTCTAAATTCAGGGGGAATTATGACAGAAACCGTGACAGAGATAGAAAACTAACTAGCTCCCCCGTGTGTCTGAAGGGTGTACTGCAGACATAAATCGCGAAAATGGCGGACCAAATAACATCTGATGCTGCGTTCCATTCAGAAGTCTTTTTCAAAGTGTGCTCCCTACTCCCGGCGCGGTTAAGGACACTTCCCTTGACAAAATTCCACCATTCAGAAACCCTGCAACGTCAACAGCGCAGACATCGCTTTCGCCCATGCGTTACCATGGTAACATAAGCACCTCAGATACCTGTTGATGCTGCTGTGGAAATTTCACACTATGGAAATTAAATATTGAATAATTATTGAAATAAAAACTAATACCATTATAAAACATGTACTAATGAAACGTATAACATACAGGATGTAATCTTTTTCTTCTTCTTCAAATTACTAGCCTATATACAGAGGTGGAAAGAGTACTAAAATTTTGTACTCAAGTAAAAGTCAAATTTTACTAAAGTACAAATAAAGTTACCATTATAAAAATCTACTCAATTAAAAGTAAAAAGTAGCTCATAAAAACTTTACTCAGAGTAAAAGTTTCTGATTTATTTTTCTTTCTTTCATTTATTATTATTATTTTTTTACAGGTGGGATGAGGCATTCTAGCATAGTTCAAAAAGATGAGCAGATATAAATCTCAAACTAGTTGTTTTTAACTGAAGGAACACCTTTGCATAATAAAGCTGTTGTATTTCTTGTGCTTGAAAATCAAAGTGGTCACTTAAATATGGCGTTAAATCCCAGTCCAGGGTTGTACAGCAAAAGAATGGTTCAGGGTTCTAATTTAAACTGTATGGAAATGGTGGTATATGGCAGAAAGAACTAGATCCAGTCATACACACACACACACACACACACACACACACACAGGAGGAGGATCAGATTCAGGGTGGACCCCAGGCCAAAATCATAAACAAAATGGTATTTATATTTAGTAGCAAGTTTACCTGCAAAAAAACACACACAAAAACAGTGAATAAATTCCCTCTTCCCAAAATAAATGGCAGCCACGCCCCTACTACTGGTGAGTGCACAAACATACAGTGAAATTATCTACAAATGTATACAAAGACCAACCAAACCAAAGGGCAAAGCAATAATCAAAGTCAATGGGAAGCAAAAAGTCAAAACCAGAATACACAACCAAATATCAAAACGCCGAAATCACAATCTCTTTCCTCTTTCCCGCGTCTCTCTCCGGTTTATATATGGTCGCGCTGGTTGATGACGTCACTTTCGGGGCGGAAGCGACCGTGTGGAAGGTCAGGTAGATGCTGAAGTGGGAACAGTCAGAAAACCTGGAGTGGAGTCTGGAGCGGCGCGCGACCAGGACACGGTACACACACGCGAGCGCAACGAAGCATTTATACCAGGGGTGTCCAAATCCAGTCCTGGAGGGCCAGTGTCCAACACAGTTTGGTGCTTCTTCTTCTCAAACACAGCTGATTTAACTAATCTGTTAATTACTAGGTTCAGTGGGTGTGTTTAGGTGTTGGTGAATTACAAACTGTGCTGGTCACTGGCCCTCCAGGACTGGATTTGGACACCCCTGATTTATACAAAGCATAATATTTTTAACAATTATTTTTGCATTTTCATTAATTTGTTTTACTCAGTAGCGAATTATAATACTTCAAACAAAACATACTTAAGTAAAAGTAAAATTACAGATTTTAAAAACTACACAAAAAAGTACACAAAAAAAACACTATTACAGTCACGCGAGCAAAAGTAAATCGATACTTTTCACCTCTGCCTATATACTACTAATTGAAATTACTATGTCTTATTAATATCATGTACTTCTTGATAATAATGATAATAGACCTATAAATCCATTTTTAAGCTCCATTTTTTTCATGCTTCATGGATTATAACACAACATCTGTAATGATTCATTAAGACATTAACTTCATAACAATGTAATTCAATGCCTGCGATTTTGTGATTAGAAACAATTATTTATGTGATTAAAAACTTTCATGACACTTTCATGACAATTTTCCAGTGTGTAAAAATAGCTAGAATTTATGAACGAAAAAAAGAATGTGTAAAGGATGAACTGTCTAATAAACTAAATGCAAAGGAAAATACATACAGTATGTCCACCGTGTCATGAGGAGGATGCATGACAGACAGCATGGGCATTTAATCTAGATCAATTTCAGTTATCAATGCATACAATTGTTCAAGATAACCTTAGACAGTTTTACAAAGAAAATAATAATAGTAGCCTAACATTCTAAAATTGTATTAAGCAACTGAATATTTTACAGGTTGATGTTAAGTTTGAAAAGCCACAAATACAATATGGTACAAATTACAAAACATACTGTAGGAATAGTAATTGTAGTTGTTGTGATGCTACTGATGAGCTAACATACCACATCCAGTACTTGGACAATAGCAGTTATACTTTTTATTTATTAAATCAGGCACATAGCTGCCTTCCTTTAAAAGGTGCTTTTAGGACAAATATTGTACTTTGATACTAGCAAGTGTACAAGGCACACAACATTAGAGTTCAGGTGGCTCTGGGAGACTGTTTTAATAATTTTACTAGTTATACATACCAATTTACAGTAGTTTATCAACATCGTTTATGAACTATGAATTCAATTTATAAACAGATTCAGGTTATTGAAATATCCATGCTCCTGCCCCACACAATTTCTCCTTTTTCATTATGAATGTTAACAGACTCTCAAATGCTAGTTCACTTCACAATGCGAATGGTTTTGCCTGAATACAATACATTAAAATTCTATGATAACGCAAGTATTGAGTACAAATTTGAGAATCAATTTTTTTTGTCCTTTATTAACCCTAATTATTGTATGTACTTACAGTATCTCACAAAAGTGAGTACTCCCTCACATTTCAGCAACCACTTTATTATATGTTCTCAAGGGACATTATCATTTTATTTTCAGAGGACAATAAATCTATACTGTTATAAAAGCTGCACATTAACTACTCTAAAATATATGTAATCAAGTTACATTTCTATAGTACTGTCGTTTGAGAAGATGTTTGTTGAAATTAGATGGGTGTACTCACTTTTGTGAGTGGCTGTACATCTATATGTATATAATATTTTTTTTTCCCTGCTCCAGTTTCCAGTTGTACTATTTCAAATACATCCACGACATCCAAGTTTATTTGAATTTTGCTTTGGTGGTGACATCATAATTGATCCTCCAGTGTAATAACTCTGACAGGTATTTCGAATTTCTTTGTGCTTTCCCTGAAAAAAATAAGCGATTTATTGTAAATTGTCTGAAGTACAGTAACTCCATCACCAAGTACAGATCATGTGTTTAGTTTGCCTGTGGTGTTCATTTGGCCCCATGTGGTATGTATACTCACTTTAATGACTTCTATCTTCTCGGCACAGTGAACCAGTTCTTTACCACTTTTCATCTTACAGACAAGACAGTC
Source organism: Clarias macrocephalus (assembly GCA_011419295.1). Taxonomy (NCBI): domain Eukaryota; kingdom Metazoa; phylum Chordata; class Actinopteri; order Siluriformes; family Clariidae; genus Clarias; species Clarias macrocephalus. The sequence goes on along the minus strand of JAAGKR010000867.1, from coordinate 67,394 downwards.
AATCAAGGGCTGTGTAAAACAACAGAAAGATGTGTTTAGCAAAGTTTTTGTGATGCAAAAAAATATCCATGATCATAATGTTTCTGTGCTTAATACATATTTTGATATTAAATACATTTTCCTTTGTCAATTTCAAATGGAGGGAATTAGGGCAATAAAGAAGTCATACACACCGTGTTCTTTTTTCGTGTATTACATTCAGGTCGGTTCTTAAATGAATGATGAGCCGTCTTACATGTTGTGATTTTCAGGAGGACATTTACATAAAGGCTGCTCTGCCTAGTCTGTGAAAAAGGGTATTGCATTGCCACATTAGTGCACAAGCTTTAAATGTTAATTGAACATGATGGCCAGTTATGTGAAACCTACATTTTACCATAATTTAACATTATGATTTAATACCTTGTTTTATTTAAATTTTGTATTTAATAATCGCTACACAATTTTCTCACTCTCTTTAGCCGCATGCTTGTTAATGAGCAAAGGAGTTTTTAAAGAACAAGTTTTATGCAAATGCAAGATCAGGGTAAATTAACCAATAGTGAAACTACCAACTTCCAACAGTAGCTAGATATTGCAGTAATAATTAAAAATATAATACAACTTGATATATTTGTTTAAACTTGCTTGTTTGCATTATTTTTAGACTATAGTGGAACCTTTGATTGCGAGTAACGTGTTTTACTAGTGTTCCGCAAGATTTTTAATACATTTTGACTTGAAAAACGAGCAAGTCTTAGTTTACGAGTACCGAGTATCATGTATCACACATGCGTTCTTGTTTTGACACCGAGCGTCATGTGATCACAACTGAGCCAATGATTTTTCTCTCTCTTGCACTGCGGAATTGTGGGTAATCGTCCCTCCTGCTGGGTCTTAGTGCTCATCTCTTACTGGTACAATCAACATCTCCCTCCCTGTTTCAGCGTGTCTCCTATATGTGATCGAGCGTGTAATTTGACACCGACACACACACACCGACACACGCACACACAGGAAGGAGGAGTTTTACTGTATAAGACGAGACGAGGGAAGGGGCTAATTCCACACACACACACACACACACACACACACACACACACACACACACACACACACACACACACACACACAGACAAATACATGGTGCCTGCACGCACAAAAGAAAACACTTATCTGTCTGGATTTATTTTAACTTTTTTTTTAAGGTAAATTGCAGGTTAATTTGTTTTATTTTTACTTTATATATTGTATAAATTATTTTTAGGTATTTATTTTTTTGGGCTGTGGAACGTATAATTTGAGTTTTCATTATTTCTTATGGGGAACACTTCTTACGAGTGTTTTGGAATATGAGCCCACTTTCTGAACGAATTATGCTCGCAATTCAAGGTTCCACTGTATATGATGCAAATTCAATCAGTGGTACAATGTCAATTGACTGGCCATGACAATTAAGGGTTTTTAGAAAAATAAATGAAATAAGACCATCTAATAAAAATTTTTGCAATGGAATGAAGACCCAGGAATTCTACCAATACCCATACTCTATTTAAAGTGTTAGTTACAGAAGTAAAGCAACTCCTCAAAATACTGACAGAACTTACCACTGGAGTTTTTACTAATGAATGAAAATCAACATGATGATTCCTTCCAAATTTACGGTTTCCTTTTTCCAGCGCTTTGTCAACGTGTTTTTGTAATGTATTAGACAGGTCTCTGTAGTCAGTGGGTGTCTGAGCAGAAGCCAGCAGAGTCAGTGCTGCGAGCAGCAACAACTTTAGTGCACCATCCATGTTGTTCAGGAAGACTGAGCTGTGAGTCACAGGTTGTTTTTAATCAACTACAGTCCTTTAGGACACACACACACACACACACACACACACACACACACACACACACACACACACACACACACACACACACACACAAAGAAACAAACACACAAAACACTTAAGGTTGAGTATGGCCATATGCCTACAGTATATAGCATATCTGGTTATTTTCATCAGATGAAACACTATGTTTAGATGTAGATTCAGAGTAAGAACTTGTGATATTGCATTGCATCTACTGTTCACTGCAATTAGATTATCTATCTTATTAGCACTGGTCAGATCGCACAAATCCACGGAAATGGTTCTCTCTGTGTGGAAACTGATTAACAGGAGGTGCGCTGGTGTATGCACAAGGGACGGAACCATTAGTGCCATATTTGGATACTGGCTCTTATTTGCCCTGAACATGGAGCAAGCCTTTCAGATCATCACTGCACACATGACAGTGTTCTGTCACTCTAGAGCTCCTTAAAACCTAAGAAACACAGCTGATTACGAATACAAGTCACCGTATCATCTGAGTGCCTCTTACTGTAGGTATGCCAAGTTCCTATAGACATTGCTGAGATTGATGATGACAGCCACAGTTGTAATTTCCGTAGTTGCACCAACTAGTAGCAGAATGTTAGTTAGAATCTTTGCACCTGCCAAGTTACCTACTATGGGAAAAGGATACAATGGACCAGGCCTGGGCTTACCATTTATTATGTACAGCAGCTACTGATTATTCCTATGTTAAACAGAATTTTGCATTTAGACCAAGTCCTACAGATGTTAGATTTAAACGGAATTACGGAACTATATTGATATGCTTACTGGCTGGCCCTGGGAGAGGGGCAAAGACACCAGCATGCTTGATGTGTCTGAGGTTCTCTGTTCATTATCAGCAGAATTTAAGCTTTTGGCCAGGTACTCTGTGTCATGTACAGTATGTCCCATACATGAAAAGAACAAAAGTCACTAACATATCATAAAGATAAGCATGTCATAAAGACAAACAGACAAGAGGAAACACATTAGCATTTTCCTCACAGACAAATAACTCTATAGGATATAGGAAGTATCGCCATAAAAGGAATAAGGGAGGCACATTGAGGGGGTTGTTTTTTGGATATAGAGGCATGAGAAAGTTTGCACAATATCAGAAAACCCTACAACAAAAGTTATGTCCTTATTTTCCGTTATTCCTTTCTCTCCTCTTCTCCCTCATTTACACTTGCTTACACATAGGACAGCATAACACACTCAGAGAAAACCTACAATTGGCTAAAGATGCCTACAATTGGCTAGTGTTGGTCTGAGTGACAGGGGAGAGATGCCATACAGAGAGCATTATAAGAGTCACCCTATAATCTCCAAACAATAGTGTAGTTGTTAATGAGTAATGCAACGGTCTTTTGGAGAGATTCAGGTCTTTCGGTGTGCGGGGGGCACTCCTGTGGACCTTTTTTTTGACTCAGCAGTGGGATCAGCCATTTCCTTTAGAGTGTTCTGCTGGAGCTGCATTTCAACTGACAAAAGGTAGAGATGTAACAGAAGAATGACAACTAAACTATCAACCCTGATGGAGAACATTTCCTAACCCTTGCTGGTCATTCAGACAGGACTAATGATTCCCTTCAGTGGCAAACTGCTTCAGATAAAGTGTGTGGTTTGTTCTTCCTGCTTCTGTCAGATTTTGCAGTCCACATTGCTCATACCAGAACTCTGCAACAATGGAAATCTGTCTGCTAATGGGTATTTAATTGTAGAGTTTTTTTTAAATGTATTTATTCTTAACTTATTTATTCTTCTTTTCTTGCTATACTGCTATTCTATTTTCTGCTGTCACAATCATCGAACTTTTAATATATTATAAGTACCATGATAGTCCAATGGTACCTGTACCATGGTCTATAGTACCATTGTATTTTTGAAAGTATCATGGTACTTATTTGCTGATATAGTACATGAACCAAAAATGGTATAATTTTTCATACCTTACAATGGTACATGTACTAGAGTATGGTATAGTACATGGTTTTATCATTTATCATAATATGTTACTACAAAAAATGTACAAGGACACTGTAAAAAATATGTTATGCAGTACATGTTTTGTACCATATATATATATATAATATTAGCACTGTACCATTTTTTTTCAACTTCTCAAAACTTGGTGTGGTGGGAGTATCTTTCTACACTGTAAAAACTCTAGCTAGATAAATGTTGAACGAATTAATATTATATTGTTGGTCCACCTTCTTACAGTGGCATTTGTTGAGGAAACTGGTAACATTGCGTACTTGTAAACTTTGGAGACAGGCTGAATAAACAGCAATTTACCTTCCCTGAGATGCAATCAGTAATTTAATAAATCGGTCTTTTATACTCTGTGGTACTAAATAGTTTAATTAATATCTTTTGGTTTTTTATTTAATTTTATCATAACTAGATATCTTGTGAAATTGAACTCTACTGTGGAAGATTGAGTCAGAATGGTGACAGATGACCTTTTGTACCTACTAGAGGAGCATGAACAAACTGTTGGAGTTGCTGTGGTGTTGAAGGGGATTGTAGTCATTGAGGGCCTGGGGGACTGTGCAACTGCTTAAGGAGTGATGTCTGGTCAGGTCTGTGCTCTAAACATCCACTTCCAAAAGGGCCGGATGTACACCTATGAAGGCATCCAAACAATTGGACTTGGAGAGACATGCTCTCCTCAGCTTTTTTGTGTATGACACATTGGGAAAAAATCTTTAAAAGTCAAATCTTTGCTAGTTTTTTATAAGTGGTTACATTAAATAATCTGTAAGAAACTTATAAGCCTCTGGTGTTAGCCAGGTATTTTACTAACCTTTAATCAAAATAGAACCTGTAAACTTCTGTTTTATGCAAATCACTGTTTTACCTTTGACTAGTTTTGGAAGAATAAAGTTGTTTTTAATGAATGTTTTTGTGTTTTTCTTGTTAGACCAGCTTGTTTTCAATCACTTGAACCAACTACATCAATGGGCTAAAGCGTTAGACAACTTACTTTTTGAGTAGATAAGTCAACCCTAGAGAAACATAATAAATCGAGCCCATAACAAATACTACTTGAGCTAACTTAAATATTTGAATTACAAGTTGAGTCAACTTAAGAATTTGAACTGGGTACAATTTGTATCAACTAAACAGCAATTTGAAATATTTAGTTTGGCCAGCAATTTTTTCTAAAAGTTGAGTAAACTTAAAAAAGCTGTGCAAATTATTATTAAACTTTTTACGTAGAGACACCTTTTTTTTTTTTTTTTTTTTTTACAATGTAAGTGACATGGATCTTACATTAGCCCTACTATAGTAACCACTGCAGTTACCTCCAAAGATTTTAGTAAGTAAACAAGTTAATAATCCAATAATGGTGAATTCCATTGTACTTTTTGGGTACCACAGTAACTATCAAAGTTCAGAACGTATCTAATACGATAATGCCTGTACTACACAATACCAGTAGTATGTGCTAACCTATCTAATATAGTACAGTGTGTACATACTGTACATACCATACCTTCTTAACTTTGGAAGATATTGTGGTACCCATTAACTACAATGGTACAATGGTATTTTGGTCCCACAATAGGAACTAAAGTGCCACAGTACCCACCATAGTATTCACCAAAGTATGGTGGTACCCTTCATAGTACTACCATGGTACCAACATGGAAAGAAACTTATTTCAAAGAATGGTTATTGTCCAACTCATCTCAGTGGAAGCAAACACGTATTTCTTTGTAATGTGTTGAAATGTGGACATGTGACTGGGTTGAACTCAAAGGGTTGTCAGAAGCAGTTAAGGACGAGTTTCCTGAGACCTACTCACCTTGCTTTACAAACTCATGGACCTGGCAGGTCGGGGGGACCTATCAGGAAGTCAAACCCCCAAAGAACTCACGTGTTCCCTCCTCCACTATAAAGTGAGAAAGAGGAAACAGGGAAACTGGAGAGAACCTAGATCTTGTCAGAGGAACAGACAACATTGCTGGGTAGAAGGCACTTGTTTCTATCTGTTTCTATGTCTTCTGCCCAGTAAAAGGAGGGGCTTTCTATTATGGCTGGAATCACTAGACTCCAGAAAGGCTCCCAGACCAACGCCACCTACTTCTCGTATATCTCTTTCATGAATGACAGGCTCACCTGGTCCAGGCACTAATCTATTCAGGCTCCGACAGGAACCTGATCAACGCCTCAACAGCCAAAGCTCTTAGAATCTCCTTTCTACATGTTGAGCCTCCTCTCAAAGTCCAATCCCTTGAGCTCCCTCCCATCTATCACCCATAATGTGTGGAAATGTGGACATGTGACTGGTATATTTTACAGAAACCACATAGTGAATTATGGGCATGTAGAAAAAGTTTGCAGCCTTTATTTTAAAAGAGTTCATTTCCAAGTTGAATGCTGTCCAGCACAGAATACACAGTAAATCTTTTAGACTTTGATTTGAGTAAATAAAAAACATGTTTGCGTTCATATCCAGTAAAGAATCTGGCTCTTAACCAAGGTTAAAGCCGGTGTATCAAAGATTTGGTTGAGGAATACAGGGCTTAGAGCTCCATTGGACTGAGTACATTGTTTTGTTAAAACTTTGTGGGCTTCCCATTTGCAGAGAGTGTAACATATGGTATATAGAAAAAAACTTTAATCAATATTTGGCTGTCAATATTATCAGTGATCCAATAACATCAGTGATCTAGTAAATGCAAATACATTTTATTATTATTATTATTATTTTTTTTTTTTTTAGAAAATTCCGTATTTCATCTGAGCAATAAACAACAAGGCAGGTTGTGGACAAATCATATCAAAATATATTTATATATTTCAGTAACATTCAAGCACAGGATCCTAACAACACGAGCATGTAAAAATGTCAAAACAACAACAACAAAAAAATTGAGGTCTGTAATCAAGATGGATAGTAACATCCACCACTCACCCACACCATGGTTATTCATCATTGTTATATGAAACGCAAACGTAATATAAGTACTTTTCATCTACTCATTTTGCCAAACTGACCCTTAGCAAAAGTACCATAATAAATTTAATTTAAGGCTAAAGCACAGGATGCCACACCTCTCTATCCATTGGGATAATAGATCAGGTTTGGAAAACTATGAGTATGTGTCCAAAAAATACCATTTAAAATGCATACCACAAGTAGATTATTAGGCCAGGCATGTTCGAGTGCATCCTGACCCAGTAGGCTGTCTTGCACGGTTGATTTGGTATCTTGAGGAACTCAATGAAAGGTGGACAGGTTCCTGTGCCATCAGGAAAGAAAAACTCCATTCAGGTAGTCAGCTGACTTAATTAAATTTGACAGATAATGTTGGCGAGCCTAGACATGAATAAATGAAGCAACCTTTGCCTTTGCTACTACGCTGACTGGAATCACAGCACTGATCAACCAATTCTGCTTTCTTGACTATGGCTGTCTCACAAATTGGCTTTGTTACTACTCTGATTGGATTCAAGGTCGCTGATCAGATGGTTCCATCCTCACGAATATAGCTCTGTCTCACGAATCGGCTTTTTACAGTGCTGACTGGATTCATAGAGCTAATGTCTTACATTCACTCTCTCATCAACACCATCTCCATGAAAAGAAGCTTTGACTTGCATCTTATTCGTCAATCTCCTGTGGTTGGGACCCTTGAGCCAAGCTCAACCGCCTGACACAATAATCCAGCTAAATATGGATCCAGTAAAGTTTGACCTAATGGGATCGGCCCTGGAGAGCCAAGGCGACATACAGTAAGCAGGAGCTTCTCATCACTAAAAAAGCCAATGTCACAACCTGGGTCCAACAGCTTCAAAGTGGTGTATGTCATAACACTTCTCACTGGGAGGGTTTGGGAGTGGAGCACTCTGCTCTGGGAGGCTCATGACTTTTGCTGCTCTAACTCTGGGGATTTTTCCAGGGAGATGTGGAGGGTGTTTGATTACTCTTGTCATGTTGGATAGACGGGAAGCAAACTCCTAAAGCTTTGTCAAGATTTTCGCTTAGCTTAGGACTACGCCACAGAGCTCCAGACACTGGCACTTTCAAGCGGTTGGAACAAATGAGCTTTGTCTGACATGTTCTTCAAAGGGTTGTCAGAAGCAGTTAAGGACGAGTTTCCTGAGACCTACTCACCTTGCTTTACAAACTCATGGACCTGGCAGGTCGGGGGGACCTATCAGGAAGTCAAACCCCCAAAGAACTCACGTGTTCCCTCCTCCACTATAAAGTGAGAAAGAGGAAACAGGGAAACTGGAGAGAACCTAGATCTTGTCAGAGGAACAGACAACATTGCTGGGTAGAAGGAACTTGTTTCTATCTGTTTCTATGTCTTCTGCCCAGTAAAAGGAGGGGCTTTCTATTATGGCTGGGATCACTAGACTCCAGAAAGGCTCCCAGACCAACGCCACCTACTTCTCGTATATCTCTTTCATGAATGACAGGCTCACCTGGTCCAGGCACTAATCTATTCAGGCTCCGACAGGAACCTGATCAACGCCTCAACAGCCAAAGCTCTTAGAATCTCCTTTCTACATGTGGAGCCTCCTCTCAAAGTCCAATCCCTTGAGCTCCCTCCCATCTATCACCCATCGAACTCCTGCATTAGCTCTGAGAGACTCAGGCAATCACTCTGAGGAGACTTCACTCTTCATCATGGAAAGGTCCCACTGGTTATTCCTTCACAATCCCCAAATCAACTAGGCAAGGAACATTATCACAGGGTAAAACCCCTTCTGTCACTCCATGTCTCAACCAGTCGTTATAAGTGAACCTCCTGATCTCTTCCACATACCCACAGAATACTATAATGTAAAATAGATCTTTAGCATATCTCATGATAGTTCTCTTCCAACCCTTTGACCAAATGACTGCACTATCTACCTGCTCTCTTGTGTCTCTTGGGTCAAATGAATCTCCTTGTCTGTGTATCGATATAATGGTAAAGAACCAGTAACCTCTTCCACTAATGGCCATGCGATTCAAGCTTCCCTAGGGAGCCAGGATATTCACGAAGCATAGCAAACCCTTCAGATTCTCAACTCCAAGAGTCTCAAGAGTCTATAATCTCACTGATCAAGACTGAGTCAACCTTAATAGTAACCTTTTCCTTACCTTACTGGAATTTTTCTGTTGTGGCATGTTTTTTTTTTGGACTTTCGGACAGCTCCTTTTGAATTTACCCCTCAAGTAAATATTTATTTTTATTATTCCTAAGATTATTTTCTTTCCATATCCTGAACAGCTCTATATTTGAGATCAGCCCAGTCTGTGGAACAGTGCTTAAATGTTGCTACCCAAACTTGGTTTAAATTTCTGCACATACACCTATTCACATCTGTTTATTAAAGGACTAAAAATCCCTGTGGTGAAAATCATCCAAAGGATGATGAACAAACTGATTTTTAAAGAAAGAATGAAGTTAAATAAAGCTTTAGTTGTATACATTGCCAGGAAAGTAATAAAAGAAAGAGGAAGAGGAATAGAGAGCATCCCCATGCTTCCTCTTAGTCTCCTCTTTTTCTAACAATTATTTTTTTTAGATAACATACACTTCCTTAATCTATATTGTCTACCAACTTGACCAGCTGTTCAAGTTGTTCTGTTCTTAGCTTGGGTATATTTTTTTGGAATACACTTTTTTTGCACCATATGAGGAATTGTCTTTGATCCTCAGCTGCTGACTTGCAGTTAACTGCTAGAGTTAGGGAGAGCATGGCACGTGTCTTCTAAGGAACAGAAACTACTTCACTTTATATCATAAATAAAAAGCAAGATAAACACAACAGTATAAAGATGTATAATATTAGTAAGACATAGAAGAAATAAACTTTCCAAAGCAACTCCCTTTTCTGAGTTGTCCCAAACCTGCCTCCTGTCTTCAAATTTCTGTTCAAACGTAAAAGAATGTCTCCGTGGTGAAAAAAACTGAGTTAAGATATTCCTTGTGGGGTTCTTGCCACACAACCCCCAACCATTGCAGGTTATCCATGGTTGATTTGCAAATGTCTGACCAAGTAAACTCGGCTATATAATAGACTAAGTATGTTGTTCCTAGATGCATGATATTAATAAGCAGGTTTACAGAAGGATAGCACTAATGCTAATAATACAAGTGATGTATTGCTAGTGTACGGCACATACGTTTTTACTCTGCATTTAACATTTAGACATAATTCTCTGTCTTAAGAAACCACTCATGCAATACAGGCATGTCGATATTCAGCCTCCTTACATTCATATTACGAAAATATGTGCCAGAAATTTTTAACATAGTCTTTTATAATTTTTTGCATTGTGTCATAGAGAATTTTACATTGACCAGCTTGTAAAAGACTTAGACACCATAGCCACAAACCTGAGTCTTGCAGCGTGATGTTCCGATTTTGCATTATGATAAGCACTTAATGCATAACAAAAATAATAAAAGAAAACAAAATTAGGTAAAGGGAATAAGCAGTTGTGTAGTGAGAAATGCAACTACTATTCCAGAGGTGTGTACAAGGTTGCATCAAGAAGTTTCTAGATTAATGAGGCACAGATGCAGCAATTTTAACCATTTGTACAATTGTTGCAAAATGCCGCGAATGCCGAAAGAGACAATGAGCATGCACTTTATGATGAACTGTGATGACTGTTGCTTCATCTTAGTGTCGTACCCATATACCCAAGTTTCATCACTGGTAATAAACCTTGTCATGAAGGCCCGGGTTCGATTTCTGGCCAGGTTTGAGTCCCACCTCTGTGTGCATGGAGTTTGCATGTTTTCCTTGTGCTTGATCGGTTTCCTTTGGGTACTCTGGTGTTCTCCCAAAGGCATGCAGATTAGGCTAATTGCTGTTCCCAAAATTGTCAGTAATGTATGATGTGTGTGTGTATGTGTGTGTCCTATGGTGGATTGGCACCCTGTACAGGGTGTACCCCGCCTTGTGCCCCAAGTCTCCTGGGATAGGCTCAAGGCCCCCCATGATCCTGAATACAAGACAAAGTGGTATAGTGAGTGAGTGTGTGAGTTTCATCAGTTTTTGTTAATGCATCTGGTTTCTCCTGATTTTTCTTAGCTTTAAAACATTCTTTTGTTTTTTAAACTGTGCTTTGAGTGAAAATGTGTGAAACTTTTACAATCTAGACTAATCGTCTATCACAGTGGGAGTGTCTTGTGTGGTTGCGTGTGCGTGAGAGTTTATATGTGTGTGTGTGTGTGTGTGTGTGTGTGTGTGTGTGTGTGTGTGTGTGTGTGTGTGTGTGTGTGCACGTGTGTGCTTTCCCCCTGCCTGAAGTTCAGTGAATAGACATGACCCGAGACACCCTCAGCTCAGTCGTCCTCCACAACATGGATGGTGCACTAAGGATTTTGCTGCTGACGGCCCTGACTCTGCTGGTTTCTGCCCAGACATTCACTAACTACAAATACTTGCCTGATATATATAAAACACATGTTGACAAAGCGCTGAAGAAGGCAAACATTATCTTTGGAAAAGGTCATCATGTTGCTTTTCATTCACTCATAAACACTCCAAAGGTAAGTTCTGCTAGCATTTTGAGAAGTTAAAATTTTTATTTTTTTTTTACCTCTGCACTCTGCATTTTGAATATGATATGGTCAGCTATTCATACTTTTATGCATACTATATTTATACCAAAGACCTGGTGTACAGAAGCGTGTTGCATTCACAAATGAAAAAATAATAAATTTTGACTTACTGACTAATTATAGTGAGTCATCATATCACTGTCAACATGGATGCAAGGCTGTGTTCACATTCTCAGCCTGAAGTGACTCAATTCCATTTTTTACCCTAATGTGACACATATCTGACATTTTATAGCTGTCTGAGTGAGCAAATCTGATGTTTTTAGATCCGATCTGAGTCACTTTTGTATGTGGTCCTAGATCAGATATATAACCAATACCTAGTCATGTGACTTGATTGAGAGTGGTCAGGTTGGAATTCATGCGACTTTATGCCTCTGTGCATGCGCAGAGTGCTGATGTCATCAGTCAGCACCAGCAACTCTGGGATTTCATAGCAGTGCTACGTAGCAATAGCTGCTAAAACAGCTGAATCTAGGTTTCTGGCTCTCTTCTTTCTTACAGACCTCAACTGTGCCACCAACTAACTACTTGCCATCCTCCAGACCAAAATGCCAGGCAAATTTTTACTTAAATCTCACCCCTTGTTTGAAATGAATGAATGGCCACCAAAAGATAGTGTTACAGTAACAAAGATACAGTAACCAAAATGGTACAAGCAAAGACGTATCAACTTTTATGAATGTGAACTGCATGACACGCAGATCTGATCTGACCAAAAAAATCGGAATGTTGCTTGTAATGTGAACACAAATGTGAAGTCAAAATGTCTCTGAGAACCTCTAGTGGCTGGCTGCAGTATAATTCTTTCACCCTGCCCATTCCCATGTTTGAAAGGGACAGGTGGCAAAGTTTTTAATTTTATCTCCACAGATGATGTTCTGGAATTTTCTACAATTTATTATTGAACAGTGTGCTCTCAATGCTAAGTGATCATTTTCTTCATTTCTGATAGAGTCCACAAAAGGCATCATGTTACAGCTAAAAGAAAAACATAGCACTGATGTAATTAATTTGCAAAAGCAAAAAACATGTAATGTATTTACATATGTACGGTGCATAGTGATTAGCTACAGTTTACAACAGAAGTGAGTACACCTCTGTATTCACATTTTAAAATTGTGCTGCCTTACAGTAATTTCAAGTTCAAGTTCATGTCTGAGTTAAACAGTGGGGTATATGCTTTAATGTTAAAACAAAACACCAGATTACTCATCTTCCAAAACACTCATAAACCAAATCTAATTTTCCTATAAGAGACCATGAAAACTCAAGTTATTGGTCCACAGCCCAAAAAATAAATACATAAAAATAATTAATACAATATATCAAGTAAAAATAAAACAAATTAACCTGCACTTTACCTTAAAAAAAGTAAAAATAAATCCTGACAGATAAATGTTTCCGTTTTTGTATTTGTGTGTATGTGTGGAATTAGCCCCTTCCCTCGCCTCATCTTACACAGTAAAACTCCTCCTCAACAAACACACCCACAACGGAAACACTGTTTTAACGGAAAAAAAAAAGAAATCTTTCTAATGACACTCGCGTGAGCGCATACTAACGGAATCATTGTTGTAAAGTAAAAATAAATAAATAAATAAACCAGCACTTTACCTTTGAGAAGAATCGTGACAGAGCAGAGTTTTCTGTGTAAAGTAGAGAGTGTCTGCGTGTGCGAAGCCGGGGATGAGTGTGTAAAGGCGAGAGAGTGTGTGTGTCGGTGTGTGTGTGTCGGTGTCAAATTATGCACATAGGAGACACGCTGAAACAGAAAGGGAGATGTTGATTATACCAGTAAGAGACGAGCACTAAGACCCAGTAGGGGAGACGATTACCCACAATTCCGCAGCGCAAAGGAGAGAAAAATCAATTGTGATCACGAGACGCTCTGTGTCAAAACAAGAGTGCTTGCGTGATACATGATACTTGCCACTCGTAAACCAATACTTGCTCGGTTTTCAAGTCAAAATTTATTAAAAATCTTTGCTCATCTTGCGGAACACTCGTAAACCGCTTTACTCGCAATCCGAGGTTCCACTGTATAAAAAACTAATTATAAAAAAGGAGAGGGAGATGCTCTCCATGTGCTTCTTCCGGGTACTTTGGTTTTCTCCTACAATCCAAAGACATATGGATAAGGCTGATTGGCCTGAGCATGTGAGTGTGTATGTGTGTGCCCCACGATGGATTGTCACCCCATTCAATAATATATATATATATATTATTAAAATTTTTATTATTATTATTTTTTTTTAAGAAAACACTTTTACCACTGCCAAGTTAAACAGGAAGATTTAATCCAGTTAGTTGATTAGAAAAATTTCTAAAACTGGGCCTCTGAGTTGCGCAGTGGTAAAGTGGTCGCCCTATCTTCTGTAGATCGGGAGTTCGATTCCCGAGTGATGCTGTAACCTCTCGCAGCTGGAGGCCTAGAGAGAGCTGATTGGCTGAGCTCTCTCAGAGGTGAGGGATGAGAGGTACTTAGTGCTCCCACATTAATCACGGCTCTACAGCCAATCAGGGGTGTCTGTGAGCTCACGCAAGCGGAAGAAGCAGATAGCGCTGTCCTCAGAATGTGTTATGCCACCTCCAACAGTGCGTGAGCGAGCAGTTTGAAAGATGTGGCCGGGGGAAACACGTTATAGTCTTCGGCCCTCCCGGCTGAGTGGTTGTAGCAGCCTTAATGTGGGAGCCCCGGGGAGGAATTGGACACGACTAAATTAGGGAGAAAATCGGGGGAAAAAATCCCCCCCTAAAAAAATTGCTAAAACTATTGCTCCTTTTAACCAGTCCTCATAAACGTACTGTCAGATAGCATACATTTTACTGTAAAAACTTCCTCATGCATCCTACAGTATATTGCTGATTTGTTCGGGAATAATCACTAATAACCATCGTTGAAATAAATTGAAATGCTAACAATGTAATAATAAATAATGTTAAATGCTGCTAAACACTTGCAGGCTTTACATCACATGACTGACCAGTTCATGTTGACTACTTTGACTCAAAATAAAGTACAGTGGAACCTCGGATTGCGAGTAACGTGGTTTACGAGTGTTCCGCAAACCGAGCAAAGATTTGTAATAAATTTTTAATCGGAAACCGAGCAAGTATTAGTTTACGAGCGCCGAGTTTCATGTATCACGCATGCGACTCTTATTTTGACACCGAGCGGCAAGTGATCACAACTGAGAAAATGATTTTTCTCTCTCTTGTGCTGTGGGAATTATGGGTAATCGTCTCCTCTGCTGCGTCTTAGTGCTTGTCTCTTACTGGTATAATCAACATCTCCCTCTCTCTTCTGTGTGCGCACGCGTAATTTGACACTGTGCCCCACACACACACCGACACACACACACACACTTTTCTCATGTGTACTTTGTGTGTGCGCACGTGCACGTAATTTGACACAGACACACACACACAGTTTTACTGTTTAAGAAGAGCCGAGGGGCTAATTCCACACACACACACAAATACACAGCGCCTGCGTGCACAAATGGAAACACTTAACTGTCTGGATTTATTTTTACTTTTTTTTAAAAATGTTAAGTGCAGGTTAATTCGTTTTATTTTTACTTTATATGTTGTATTAATTATTTTAATGTATTTATTGTTTTGGGCTGTAGAACAAATAATTTGAGTTTTCATTATTTCTTATGGGAAAAGTCTATTTGGTTTACGAGTGTTTTTGGAATACGAGCCCGCTTCCGGAACGAATTATGCTCGTAATCCAAAGTTTCACTGTATTTTAAAAACAGCTTTTTAAATGTCTCTTGTTTTTACCCTTGTTCACAGATAAGGAAGAGCAACTTGAACATAAATGTCCTTCTGATGGTCACAACCTGCACAAAGGCTTCTAAGGACTCATATGAGCACAGAGATGAATGTAATGAACAAAAAGATAAAACGGTGTGTATCACATTCTTATAGACCTTAAATTATTTATAGTTATTCTAATCAACATAGTCATTAACTATAGACACACTGCAGCTGTGGATATTTTAAAACATTACAAAGTCTCTTTTCTAACAAAAAAACTAATACCATTTTTTATTTAACACAGCCCTGGATTGACTGTCTTGTATGTACAACAAACAATGATGAAGAACTGGTTGATTGTGGAATGCGGAGAAAAGTCAACAATGTAAGTTGCAAATATTTGGTAAATATAGCAGACTTGAGAATACACACCACAAATAAACTTTTTTCTTCTTTTGACAGAGAATCCGTGATAAATTTCGAAGCAGATGTAGGAATTATTCTCATGGGCATGATGATGCATTGTATAGATAACGAGAAACAGTTTGGATGTGTGTGAAGCTGCACAAATCCCAACAGTACAAATTCTAAGTACACACACACACACAACGCACGCAAACACACACACACACACACACACACACACACACACACACACACACACACACACACACACACACACACACACACTTTTGGTGTTCAATGCTTCCCCAGTTCATAACCTGGCATATGCAAATCATGTTTACCTTTATGACTTAATGCTTTACCATGATTACACAAATCTCAATACATAGATATCTTAATCTACTGTATCTTTTGACTTTCTGTTCCATACAGTATGTCATGTTAATCCTAATCTGACCCACTCTATCTACTGCTTGTGTTTCATATTCCTTGTTCATACTTAGGATCATAGTCTTGATATTAACAAAATTGTTTGTTTGTTCAATTTTTTTTAATTAGAAATAAATTGAATTGAATGCGACCTAAATATTTTTGGCTGCATGACATTTAACCACATCAAAAGTGTTCTGCAGCCTGTTTATGCCCAAAAGTGATAAGATGCAATAAAGGTTTTCTGCTGGTGGGGCAGCTTCTGATTGATATCTGATTGCAAAATAAGCTGATTAGCAACATGCGACAAGGTTTTCCCAATGCCACAGGATATTGTATAATAACTGTAAAAAATAAAATGCAATGTAACACCTAAACTGAATGAAGAAGAAAAAAAAACAGTCCTGCTTGTGCTTTTATTATGTAAAAAAGAAACTCTAATAACCTCCACTACAGTACTGGATATGTAAACATGTTCTGGAGGACAGTTCACTGTGTATATACTGTATAAATCTGTGTGTGTGCGTGTTTTCACTTCTATTTTAATTACACATGAAGTAAAGATTTAAAAAAGTTTATTCCCATATGCCTTTCTCTTTAGTCTTTTTGCATTCTACTCCATTTGAATCCATCCCAGCCTGTGGGTAAGTATTGGGTGTTTGCTCACAAGTCAGGTTTACTTCCTTCTCTGGGCATCTCTTTATTATTCTTTGCCATAAACAAACTAATGCCCACTTTTACTTAGATTGTTTAGAAATATTTTTCTTTAAAATAAATAAGTTTCTTACATACCTGTGTTTGTCATCAGCACATACACATTTAATCTCATATACTGTATCTTGGTGGTTTTGTCTTGTTAAAGCCACACTCACATGTATATATGTGTATATCACAATGTATATATAAAATAATCTAAGAAAAGCCCCAAAACTGTGTACTGTACAATAACTTAGGTCATCATGTTGCATTTAGCACATACTTTTTGTATACCATGCACTTTCCTATTCTGTTCTGTTCAGCAACTCAACCACAACCAACGCCATCAGCTTGGTTACAGTTTCTTATAACACATGAAACCTTTGCACCATATATGGAATTATTTATCTCTTTATCTTTAACAAGCATCTGCTGACCTGCAGTTATCTGCTAGAGTTGGGGTCGGCATGGTACGCTTCTACTAACGAACATAAACTACTGCACATTAATTCACCTTAAATCATAAATGGAGCAATAACTCACAACAGTACAAATATATAAAATTCAGAAAGACGTAAGAAAAAATCCAGTACAGTGGCTCCAAGCCATTTAGACTCCATAGGCATGAACTTGAGTCTTGCAGCCTGATGCTGCAAAAAAAAAAAAAAAAAAAAAAAAATGATGAGTTAGAGTAGGTAGTGAGCAACTCCTATTCCAGAGCTGTGTATTAATGGAAATCCATAGTATTTACTGTAACACTGGGCTATAACTCAAAATAAAATTACATAATCAGCTTGTTGAGAATGTCTTAAATAGTAATACCAATGTCTGCTAGCAATGGTGATAAGGTAAGGTTAGTAATTGACCCTTTTTGTTATTCCTGTTTTGTTAAGAACCTGATTTTAGTAATGTAGTAGGATTATTTGTATTTACTTGTATTTTTCTATAGTGTCTTTCCTTGTATTGTATTCTACAAGGAACCATACAAATGTATTTGATTGATCTCAATTTATTTGAACTGTATTATTTTCTGCGTAGTCTTATTAGTGCATTATCATTCATTGTATTGATTCATCAGTTTTTGTTAATGGTGCATTTAATGCCTGCAAATACTATTTCCTTTGGTGCAATAATGAATTTCAAGATCAAGATTTTAATTGTCTTTGTTTTTTTTGTTGTTGTTTTTTTTAGCTTTAAAATATTTTTATTCTTTTCTCTTATAAACTGTGCTTTGGGTGTATGTATGTATGAAACTTTTTTGATACAGTCTTGATAAATCTCTTATCACAGTGGGAGTGGTGTGTGTGCGTGTGCAATTTCCCCAGTCAAAATTTCAAAGAACAGACACAATCTGAGACACACACAACTTAGGGCGTCCTTCACAACATGGATGGTGCACTAAGGCTTTTGCTGCTGGCAGCCCTGACTCTGCTGGTTTCTGCCCAGACATTTAATAACTACAATAACTTGCCTGACTCATATAAAACACACATTGATAAAGCACTGAAGAAGGCAAACAGTATATTTGGAGCAGGTTATCATGTTGCTTTTCATTCACTCAGGAACACTCCAAAGGTAAGTCCGCCAGTATTTTGAGGAGTTGCTTTACTTCTAAAATAACATTTTGATATGATCAGTTATTTATACTGTATTATATAATATATAATTTAAATGTCAAATGATTTAACCATCTGTCATCTTACAATAATTGCATTACTTTGAACAGAATTTGCTTCTTTGTAAAATTAAAAACTAACAGTTTAAATTTACTATATTAAAAGTCAGTATTTTGGGGACAGAATTTTCTAGTTTTATATATTCCTAAAATTCCTAAAATTTTCTATACAGGTATAATCCATGGCAACACACACATCAAATAACATACAAAAACCAGTGTAAACAATTTTTAAAAACTAATTATGTAAATGCACCTTCATCTTTTAATGATGTCAGATTTCAGGTTTAGGTTAGGTTGCATCCTACAGAGTCTAGATAATTTCTCTGGGATCAGTTAAAATGCAAACAATGTAAAAAAAAAAAAAAGTTAAATCATGCTAAACACATGCACACATAATGGGACTGGTCAGTTTATGTTGACAACGTTTCCCTAAAATCAATATTTTAAAAACAAGTGTGCTATCATTTCTTGATTTTACTCTTCATTGTTCACAGACTAGGCAGCGCAACTTGAATTTAAACATCCTTCTGATGGTCACAACCTGCAAAAAGGCTTCAAAGGACGATTATGAGCACCGAGATGAATGTAAAAAACAAAAAGATAAAACGGTGTGTCTGAAATCCTTATAGACCTTAAGTTATTTATAGTTCTCACAAACTATTAAAGCTCATTTTAATTGTATATCAAGGCACTTATTAACAGTGAACACACTGCAGCTGTGGATATTTAATAACGTTACAAAATATTTTTTCTAATCACAAAAAATTTTTACGTTTTAATTTAACACAGCCCTGGATTGACTGTCTTGTGTGTACGACAAACAATGGTGAAGAAATGGTTGATTGTGGAACACTGAGAGATGTCAACAATGTAAGTGGTAAATGCTTTTCAACTGCAGAAGTTATGCTAGACTATTAAAATAACTGTGTTTTTGTTTGTTTTACAGAAATTGCGGGATTTTGTCCGAAATAACTGTAGAGATTATTTTTCCTCTTCTGAGATGTGCATGATGCTGCACAAATGATAACCTTTGAAGTTCTAACTAACTATACACACAAATGAAAGAGTGAATAAAACTGATTATCAATTATATACCAGTAAACCAGGCTGTCTGGTCCAATCCTGCAGAAAAGCCAATGTGGCACAAATTATCAAAAAAATGTCCAGGATAGAAAGACAACAAAAAAAATCATGTTGCTAAAAGGATGGACTGTGGAAAAGTGGCAAGTTCTGATGAATTATTTATTGAACTGCCTGCCAATCATCGCAAATACTGCAGAAGACCTACTGGAACCTGCATGGACCCAAGATTCAGACATAAAACCGTTGAGGTCAGTGGAGGAAAAATCTTGGTTTGGGGTTACTTTCAGTATGGGGGCGTGCGAGAGATCTGCAAAGTGGATGGCAACATCAACGGCCAGAGGTATCAAGACAATCTTGCTGGCCATTACAGTCCAAACCACAGGAAAGAGCAAATTCTTCAGCAGGATGAAGTATTCTCCTTCTCATACTTTAGCCTCCACATCAAAGTTCTTGAAAGCAAAGAAGGTCACTGCGCTCCAGGAGTGGCCAGCCTAGTCACCACACATGAACATTATTGAGCATGTCTGGGGTAAGATGAAGGAAGAGATATTAAAGATGAAACCAAAGAATCTTGATGAACTCTGGGAGTCCTGCAAGAATGCTTTCTTTGCCATTCCAGATGACTTTATTAATAAGTCATTTGAGTCAATGCCGAGATGTATGGATGCAGTCCTCTAAGCTCATAGGAGTTATACACAATATTAATTCTTTTTCTACTGCACCATGTAAAATAAGCGTGATCTAAGTCAAGTTTGTTGTTCCTACAACTTGGATAGGCGACAAGACTTTTGTAAGAGTATGTATGTGTAAGGATGTGAGTGACTCTGACACAGGCCAAGTTGTGATGGGTGGTTCACTTGGTTACAGCGTGTCTACAACAATGGCTTTTGTGGGATGTTCCTGGTATGCAGTGGTTTGTATGTACCGAAATGGTCCAAGGAAAGACAACTAGTGACAAGGTCCTTCAGTGAACTTTGGCCACCCATGACTCTGCCACTAGTTCACTGGTCTTTCTTCCTTTGACCACCTCTGGCCACTGCAAACTGGAAAGATCCCACAAGAGCTGCAGTCCTGGAGAGAGAGGAAAGGTTTTTTTCCCTACATTTAGGAAAGGTATTTAGTTACATTTAGAAAAATAAAGTCTAGCTATAGGTGGTCTAAAGTGTAGGTATGTGCTATTGGACAAATACAGCTTTTGTACTTTAGGTTTCTTTCAAGATTTCATAATCTTGATTAAAAGTATTGTTTAGTAAAAATAAGGGAATAGTTAAAGCCAGTGTGGCCTCAATGTGAATTAAAGTATAATTCACATATTTAATTACCATATTGTTTAACAAGTTTTTGTTCTAACCACAGATCCAGGTACGTTAAATGTCAGACACCTTTTTGATAAAATCAGTGACTGTGGTTATGATATACTGTGTGAGTGTATGACTACATGGTTTTACATT
This sequence comes from Clarias macrocephalus, assembly GCA_011419295.1. Taxonomy (NCBI): domain Eukaryota; kingdom Metazoa; phylum Chordata; class Actinopteri; order Siluriformes; family Clariidae; genus Clarias; species Clarias macrocephalus. Next base: position 46,450 of record JAAGKR010000867.1, on the reverse strand, counting down.
TACTTTCAATGTGCAATTTTTAGATGGTGACCACCAGCACCATAGGTAATCCTGTCTTGCAGTGTCTTCTTCTCTCATCTGCTTATATTGGTGATAGATGCAGTGCATGTCCAGAACTTTTGTGGTTTGTTTGTGCAGAAAAAAAAAACATGCTGGGGAAACCCATTAACTATATATTATTGAGAAGAGAATAATATATCTACCTGAATGTATACAATTCTATCAGTATATGATGAAAATTATGCGGATATAATATCTGCATGCAGTTTATTTACAAAAAGTGCTGGAGCTTGACCAACATGCATGTCTAACAGCATAAGCTTTAATTATTATTATAAGTTAACATGAACTTAAATTGAAAATCACAGCTTTTTTAAATTATAAGGTGATCATGGCACTTCATAGTGATAATGACCTGTCTAGGAAACAATCAGTTATTTTACACTCCTTCTCAGGATGGCAATCAGCATTCATTCACATTAGCTGGTGGGTGAACGTCCGTCGGGTCTTAAGATGCACTGTGACACCTGACCATTTGTTACTTTGGTCACCAATAACTTCAAACATGCTCAGAGGATATGAAATAAATTAAATAATACATACAGTTTTTCACTTGTTTCTTATATCTAATAATCGAATAATTATCTATAATCGAATAAATCATTATTTCACTTAGTCACTTAGTGAATGTTTAGTATTTCTTATCGAAGAAAGTATGCTGTATTCAAATATGCATGATATGTATGTCTTGTTGGCTAGTGAGACATGTGTTGAAAGCAACCTCTGAGTTGCCAATATAAGCGGCTAATACTTACAAATTCTAAATATGAAAACCTCTGACAACTTAGAAAGGGACAGGATCGCATCTTAACAGAAATATAGGCAAGTTAAAAGTATTTTAAATTAAAATTTAAAATTTAGATGCATTTAGCCTTCAGCCTTCCATCCTCGACATTAAACATTAGATATTAGTATTAATAGATTGTCAGTGATCCAATAAATTGAAATGAAATTTCATTTAAAGTTTGTTATGTTGTAACTGAGCAACAAACAACAAGGCAGGTTTGCAGATAAGTGGTATCAAAATAATTTAACCTATTACATGTAACTAGCACAGTATCAGTCATTTCAGAATGCCAAATAATAAAGAACAACAACATTTGAGGTAAACAGCCAACACCCACCACAGACCCAGCTCATAGTCCTGAGGGAACAACTAGGGATGAGGGAGTTTTTTTGGGAAAAAAAAAAAAAAAAAAAAAGAATTATGGACGTTTATAAAAAACTTGGACATTAGAGGGAGACATTCTATGTTTTTAAACCATGTGGCTCTCCAGCAACTTGAGAAGATATTTGAATAGTAAGCTCTATAGGCTGGGCTGGATTCAAAAGCAGAGATACAGAGGAGAGAAGACTGTGGGATATGGGATAATAAGAAAACAAAAATCACAGGCAGTAAACAGCAAAGGAGTGGCACAGTGGCTTAGTGTCTCCCTGCATCTCCGCGGTTGAGGTTCAATTCCATACATGGTGGGTTTCCCCCGGGCACTCCAGTTTCTCCCACAGTTCAAAGACATGCAAGTTAGACTAACTGGCATTTTAAAATTGTGCGTAGTGTGAATGACAATCAGGTGTTAACCTGGCAACCTGGCCCCTTAAGTAACTGCCACAGAAACGACAGATATATCTCCAGGGAAAGAAATATCCATCTCTAAATATGCCAGATGGCACTTGGATGGACCAAAAAAATAAAATAAAATAAAAAAAAGGAAAAAAAAGTATTGGAGGGCAGTCACTTAAGAAAATTTTCAAGATTTAAATCTAATCTACTGTATATCTTGTAGATTTCTGTAGGTGGACGCCACCTTACAGCAGTGCAAATAGTCACTCTGTCATGCTTGTAGTTTTTTGTCACGAGAACTCTGGCTTTTCAGATGATAAGAATAAGCTGTTAATTAACTTTGTTAAAAAAACATTTAAGGTTTCAGCTAATTCATCACAGTTAGTAAGTTTAACTTACCATCATTTGTCCCAGTTCAAGAGTCAGTTTGAAGTTGCTGCTTCTCCCTCAGTAATCTGAGGGACCAAAGCTACAGAAGAGAAAAACAGAAAGATGAAGATCATCCAACTTTTGTCAACTGTTATATTGACTTTTAAGTTACTTTTGATGTTTTTTGGGTACATTTGATGATTTCTTAATTTGTTGCACTTCTGTTTGCTCTTAAAAAAAAAATCCCCTCAGCTAAAGACTTTTCTATTTTATTCCTATATCCTTGTTTCCTGAGCCCCTCTGTATTTGAGATCAGCCCAGGCTGTGGAACAGTGCTAAAATGTTGGGTCTTTGCTACCAAAATGTGGCTTCAATTTCTGCCTAGAACCACTCATCTTTAAACATACACATATACGCATATACTGTATTTATTATTATTTTGTAAGAACAGTAAATGAACACGAAATGAAAAAAAAAACTATGGTGAAAATCATGCAAACAAGAAGAAACTGATTTTTAAAGAAAGTTAAATAAAGGTTTGCAAATTTGCAAAAAACCCAATGGTATACTTTACTAGGAAAGAAACAAGGAAAAAAGGAAGAGGAATAGAGATCAGTCCCCTGCTTCCTCTTAGTCTCCTCTTTTTATAACATTCATTCATTCATTCATTCATTCATTCATTTATTTTTACATAACATGTACTTCCTCAATCTGTCAACCAGTTTGACCTCGAGACTTGTGATCTTCTGTTGTCAGCTTGGATATAGAGACTAGTAATACATGTACACACAATGTTTTGCACCATATATGGAACTATCTTTGATTTGCTGACTTACAGTTAACTGCTAATGGTGAGCATTGTATTCTTTTCCTTGGGAACAGAAACTATATTAATGCACTTTAAATCACAGATAATAAGCAATAACTTTAAACCCATAACATGACAAAGATGTATAATATTAGTTGTCTCAGTGGTGTCAAAACCCCAAAACTGAGAAATATCAGCCATTATGGGTTCTTCGCCACTCAACCCTAGTCCCTTGCTGGTGTCCACCATACAAAATAAGCCGAAGAGCAGCGCTTCTAGGTATTTCTTCCAGGTATCAGGGATGAGTGGTCTAAGGTGCTGACGAAAGGCTCTAGTCTCACCACTGAGACGTGGGTTTAACTCCCAGCACTGGGGTTTTGGATGAATGACGCATGTCAATACCTGACAATAGCAAGAACAAGAGACAAAACATACAGTCTTATGCAGAAGTTTAGGCACCCCATGATAAATAAAATAAAAGATTTTGGTGATTTTTTAATTGAAAAGATGTTAACACAGTCTCTCTTAGAAATGGAAAAAATGTCAATGTTTCCTGTGCCACTGGCTGCAACCAATAAGAGTTCCAGAGTCTCAGATACCTTATACAAGGTTTCAGACCTTAATCAGCTTGTTACATCTGATGCATGGCAACAGCTGTCATTAGTAAGATTTACGAATACTTTGACTCTTCAAACCTTGTGCACACACTTGCGGACACTCAACAACCATGGGTTCCTCTAAGCAGCTGCGTAAGACTCTGAAAATGAAAGTTATTGATGCCCACAACGCAGGAGAAGGCTACAAGAAGATGTGCATGCAAGCCGACCAAAGAATATTACAGAACTAGAAGGCTTTTGCAAGGAAGAATGGGAGAAAATCCCAAGTACAGGAACTGAAAGACTTTTAGCTGGCTATAAAAAGAGTTTGAAGGCTGTGATATCTGCCAGAGGAGGTGTTAATAAGTACTGATTAGGTAGGGTGCCCAAACTTTTGCACAGTGCCACAATAATGTTTAATTTTTTTTAAATCTTTGTTCAATTTAAGACATAAAAAGTAACTATGCACCAATGTTTGCTGAGAATATTGTGCATTTTTTTCCATTTCTAAGAGAGACTGTGTTAACATCTTTTCAATTAAAAAAATCACCAAAATCTATTATTTATCAAGGGGTGCCTAAACTTTTGCATACAGTAAGACTGTAAGTGTCAAATTAATTATATATTTTTAATGTCAATAATTCATGAGCCTCCCTTGTTTTTACTGCTTGGTCACAATATGACAGCCTTTTGAAGTAAAGAATATTCTGTATATCAGTTACTGGATTTGATATTTTACTCTTGGCAACTGGAGCTGAAGAGTTCGCACTGAACCCACAAACCTTTGACAAAATGATGTCCTTGACCGAAAGGGAACTCTAAGTTCTGCTTTCCTTGTCAGGAAATTATCCCAGGTCTTTATGCAATGTTTTGAGTGAAACAGTAAGAAACACAAATGTTTTTTATTTACTCAAATCAAAGTCCAAATTATTTACCATATTTACTCTGCAAGATAAAATTTAACAACACAATATTTGGAATTAAACCTTTTTAAATCTTAAAAACAACAAGGTCGTTATGTCATTAGGTCTAGTGCTAAGTCAGGCCCACCTGTTTCTTAAAGGTTTGATGGGTGTCTGGGAATCTGCCAAGGTGACCCAGTATTCGCACACCTTTAACCTGACATGGGAATGACACGTTTCTCCCAGGCCGAGCAAAGATGACACCCACGATCACCCCAATGCCTCCTCAAGTCTTCTCGACCTGTCCTAAATAAGTCATTGTGTACTCATACAGTACATTTAATAAATCCTTAAACATGTAAACTGAGTAATTGAGTAATTTAACCCAAATAAAGGGTGATTAAAAAAAATAGATATTTGTTATAAAATGGCACTAAAGTGACCATGTGTGCAAGAGTGTGAGAGAGTGTTTTATGCTACTTAACAGCCAAATTATATAATATTATACATAATTTTTATGCTATGTATAATACAGAAAATGAGTGTATCAAAGAAGCTTCTTCTGAAGTTTATAAAACATTTTTTGGAGAGATGTGCATTCTATTGTCTTGCTTTAAATAAAAATAATAAAAAATGCAAATGATGAATATTTCTTTATGAGTATTGAAACTAAAATTGGTGTAAGCTTCTGAAAGCACATGTATGACCTGTAAAAATTGTAATGTCTGTAACCATGTCAAACTCATGTTGCAATATCTTTTTGCGGCTTTGGAGCAGTGGTAGCTCAGGGTTAAGGCTCGAGGTCACTGATCAGCAGGTCAGAAGTTCAAGCCCCAGCTCTACCAATCTGCCACTGTCGGGCTCTTAAGCCTCTCAGCCCCAGGGGTGCTGTATGATGGCTGACACTGTGTCGTCCTAAAACTGTGCAAAGCAAAGAATTTCATTGTACAGTAATGTATATGTGATAAATAAAGACTTGATTTCTTCCAGCCCAGACAGATGCTCAGCAGGTGCTACAGAGTGTGTGTTGAGTAAATGGTTTATTTGCATCGAATGGTTGCATTCTTTATTGACACAAAGTTCAAAAAGCAATGTTGATATACAGTAGATTGCAGATTCTCCAGTTTTAATTTGCACATTTCTGATAAAGAGAACTCTGCTACTGTATATACTGGACTCTAGGTGCATGGCATTAATAATTGTGCTTACAAAAGGACAGCGCTAGTCATTACGAATATTATATACTGTAGTCAGTTTGTTTAGAATGTTGCTAAATATGAACTGAGTAACAGATAATAAAGCTAGCAATGGCAATAAGGTGAGGCTGATCATTTAGACTTTTTTTTTATAATTATTTTTTTACTGTAATTCTCTTAGCTGTTTAGAGACTTAATCAACTAATGGAGTAGGATTTGGACCATGGTATTGTACACTGTAAAAAAGAAAAGAAAAAGCCACCTCAACTCATTACGCTTTTGTACAGAATAATAATAATTTAAAAAAGAACAACAATAGGCCTGCAAAATAATACATGTGATGCTTTGCGAGAACCACTTATAATAATAATAATAATAATAATAATAATAATAATAATAATAATAATAATAATAAAATAATAATAATAATAATAATAATAATAATTTTTAATTCGTTTTTGTTTTATGTTTTTTTTGCTGCACATACAATTTGCTTTCAGGATAATGATAAAATACAAGATTCAATATTTTAATTGCCTCTTGTTTCTTATGATTAATTTCAGCTTTAAAACTATTTTAAACAACTCTTTAAAATTGTGCTTTGAGTGTGAAACTTTTTCTCTCTAGACAAGTTATTTCTCACAGTGGGAGTATCCTCTGTGTGTGTGTGTGTGTGTGTGTGTGTGTGTGTGTGTGTGTGTGTGTGTGTGTGTGTGTGTGTGTGTGTGTGTGTGTGTGCGTGCGTGCGTGCGTGTGTGTGTGTGTGTGTGTGTGTGATTTCCACCTGACTGAATTTCATTAAATAGACATGATCTGAGACACCCACAGCTCAGTCGTCTCCACAACATGGATGGTGCACTAAGGCTTTTGCTGCTGGCAGCCCTGACTCTGCTGGTTTCTGCCCAAACATTCAATAACTACAATAACTTGCCTGACTCATATAAAACACACATTGACAAAGCGCTGAAGAAGGCAAACAGTATCTTTGGAGCAGGTTATCATGTTGCTTTTCATTCACTCATAAGCACTCCAAGGGTAAGTTCTGCCAGCATTTTGAACTGTTTTTTTTTTTTTTTTTTTTACTTTTTTAATTAACATTTTGAATATGATCAGTTATTTCTACTTCTATGTCTACTGTTTTTATACCAGGGCCATGCAGTACGGAAGCATTGCATTCATAAAAGAAAAAAACATTACTACTTACTAACTCATGATAATAAAGTCATCATTACTAGTTTTAAGTTATAATTATCAGACCATTCCCAGCATGGATATAAGACTATGCTCACATTCCCAGCCTGAAGTGACTCATTAAAAAGAAAAAGAAAATATTACGCTAATGTGACACAGATCTGACTTTTTATGTCTTTCTGAATGCTCAAATCTAATGTTTTTCAGATTTCCATGTTCATATGTTGTCCTAGATCATATATACTGTATATCCAGTATTTTTCATCACTTATGTTAATATGCTATCTATCTTCATCTGTGGCAGCAGGTTAAAAAAAAAAACAATGCTGTAATCCACATGTATGGCAAAGTGAACTTCAAAGTCTAAAGACATGTGTTATGGATTTCTTTGTTCTTTCTAAATTACCTGAGTGTTTAACTGGGTGTGTGAGGGTGTGTGCTTATGCATTGTGTTGGGTTGGGACCTCATCTAGGGTGTACCCTGGCGTTTACTCTTGGCCCCTGGGAACCTACAATGGATAACAATATGGAAATTGTTATAGGGGTTGGACGAATGATGCATGTCAATAGATTAGGGCAAGAACAACAAACAATTAAACTGTATGTTTTGTTTTGTTTTTGTTTTTTACACAAATAATACAAACAAAATTGCTTTGTTTTTACCCTTCTTTGTTCACAGACGATGCATTCCAACTTGAATGTAATTGTCCGTTTGATGGTCACAACCTGCAAAAAAGCTTCCAAGGACGCATATGAGCACCGAGATGAATGTAATAAACAAAAAAATAAAACGGTGTGTATGGCATCCTTATAGACCTTAATTTATTCATAGTTTTTCCTTTAAACTTCAGTTGCATATTCCATTTTATTTAGATATACTCATTAATCATAGACACACTGCAGCTGTGGATAATCAAAATCAAATTTCTAACCAAAAACTCATATCTTTAAATTTCACTTAGCCATGGATCGACTGTCTTGTGTGTGCGACAAAAGATAATGAAGAACTGGTTGATTGTGCAACAATCAAAGATGTCAACAATGTAAGTTGCAAATATTTAGTGTCTGCAGCAGATCTGGGAATACACACCACAAATTAACTTTTTTTTCTCTTTTTACAGAAAAATCGGGATACATTTCGAAGTAACTGTAAGACTTTCTCTCGTGGCGCTGATACTGCATTTTAGAGCATGCATTTGAGTTCAGTGCATTAGTAGTTCATAACATTGCATATGCAAATCATCTTAACCAGTATGAGTCAATAATTTAGCATGATCACACAAATTACTAAATAAAGCATTATATAAAAGGGGCACTTTCTTTACCCTTTCCAGGTTTTGTTCTCACATTTGTATTCAATACTATATTTCATTCTATCTTTTGATGCTTTTTTAATACAGTATATGTGTCATGTTAATCCCAATCTGACCCACTTTATCTATTGTTTATGTTCCATATTCCATTAGGTTCCTAGTCTTAATATTATCAATAATGTTTGTTTGCCCATTTATTTCCAATTCCAAAATAAATTGCTTGCACTTCCATCTGACTCCAGTGTCTGACAGTATTCTTAAATGCAGTTGATCTATTTTTCTTCTGTATGATGTTAAGGAATATTTAAAGCTCCTTTATACCAAAAAGAATGAAAGTTTTAAGGACGTTTTTCTGACTGTGGGCAGCAGGATAAATATTTTCGATATCCAGTTTCTAACTGAAAAAAAAAACTGATTAGGCTTTAACTTGGAACTTTTTAAACTAAACATGTCTATCCAACAACACCCGAAATTTTCCACTGCCACAGGATGTTGATATTGTAAATGCAATATTTTACATTAAATATAAATTAAATATATGGATGGATGAATAGTTCTGACTACATGTCATCCGGTACATTGGGCAACGGATATACATCCATCTTTTCTGTGGCACTTATTTACAGGGTCGGGTTGCCAGCTCGATGCTGATTACATGTGAACACTCGGGTGAAGGACCTTGCTCAAGGGTCAGTGACAACCTGGTGTCTGCACATGCCTATCCAACAACATCCAACAGGGTTTTCTAAGCCACGAAATGCAATGTACATAAACGCAATGTTATACCACTATAACTTTTTAAAAAATTCACTGTGTAAACATAAATCTGGCAAGTGTATAAGAATGTATTGTACACAGTCTATCAACTTGTTGTTTTAAAACTAATCAGTCTTTAATAACTTCCCTTTAAATTTTTGTAATATTCTACACTGTTCATAATAGTGATGATTAACAAGTTTTTGACAAGTACTGATTTTTAAGTACGCTGATCATAACTTTTAAGAGTTTACCAAGACCAAGTTAAAGGTTTTTGGTCGATAAGTGGCACCTGAAAAAACAATCATGCTGCCATATTTTTTTGAAGGGACGGGGCTTGGTTCTGTTGGGAATTTATTGTTGTGTTGTTGTGTAGATATACTGTGTATGACACCAAAAAGTATTTCAAGTGTGTGAATTCTTTTGGCCAGCCAGTGTGTAGCAGGGCAGGGCAGAGACCACTCGAGCGGAAGGTGCTCGCCACATGGGGAAAAAAAAAAAACATACATCAACATAATTTACAGTATAACGTGTACAACCCACATTCAGACAGTAATCTCTTTCACTCCAGCCTCTGTCTGGCTCCTGGCTTGCTGTTCCCTGCACTCTTTCTGCTGGCTGTGTCTCAGTGTCTCTCACTTTTACTCCAGTCCCCGTCTCCCTCTCCTCATCTGACCCAACACAATTTTCTATTTTAATCTATTATTCTATTAACCATAATTAACATGTCTTGAACCTAATCAATACTAAACGATGTAACTTTAGAAAACATTAAAATGAATAGATTGTAAGGTTTGTTATTGTTGATACTGTCTATAATTAAATACATTCACCATGAAAACAAGTGGTAAGTCACTTGTGTTATTCTAAAATATTGTAATATATCTGGCCAGCAGCCTCACCAGAAGATCTCACATTCTCCAGCGCATTTAGTACACCATCAAATCTGAGCACCACAGTTTTTTTTTTCAAGCCATGAGTTTTTTGCTAAAAATATTGACTGTGTTTATTTTATTACGGTAAGTTAAGTTAAGCCTTTATTAGTCACAGTGCTGTAAGTGAAAGAGCTGATAGGTTTTACTGAGTGTGTTGGAGAATATGAGATCTTCTGGTAACTTGTCACTCCTGCTTCTTTCTATTTTCATGCAAAACCCAGAAGCCTACATTTGTTTGTTTTTTTGTTTGTTTGTTTGTATCTAAAAACTGGTCTATCGTGTAAAATTATGCTATCTGTAATGTTATCTGTTTATTCATTTATTAATGTTTAAGTTAAAACAATAAAAGAAACAGCTTAAACAGTGCACATTTCAGTGTGAACTATTATTGACATGAATTGTTTTTAACCATTACAAAGTAATTACAGACAGAAAGTACATGTTAAAGCCTTCTCATGCTCCCCACCCCCCCCCCAAACTGCACAACTGTGTTGTTATCACAGCATATAACATGCATTTTTTGTAAAATACATCACACAGCATGCCTGTAATACTGCTGCAAACTCCGACCTCTAGATAAAGTTCTTCCTTATGATTTCTCAGAGAAGTAATATGAGATTTTTTATTTCAGTAATCCATGAGACGCCCTGTTTTTATTCGTTGGTTGCAACATGACAGCTTTTTGAAGTAAGGAATATTTATATGTTCTGTATCTCATGTACTGGATTTTATATTTTACTCTTGGCAGCTGAAGCTGAAGAGTTCACAGAGAACCCACAAACCTTTAACAAAATGATGTCTTTGACCAACTTTGTTTTCCACGTCCAAGTTTGCACTGGTCTTAACCTTGATAATATGCCAGGTCTTCATGCAATGTTTTCTCTGTAAGTGAAACAGTAAGAAATGCAAATGTTTATTTATTCAAATCAAAGTCCAAGAGATGTACCATAATAACTCTGCTGGACAAAACTTAAGTTAACTATTATTGCAGTTTCTGCTTTTGAATAAACTTGCCCATGGCCACTGTTTACTGAAGATGTTCTTGCGGGAATACATTATTGAGGGAGCTAGTCCTAAACCACGCCTTCCTGTTCCTTAAAAGGTGTGACGTGTGTATGTATGACAAGTCTCTCCCAGGCTGAGCAAAGATGGTCCCAATGTCTTCTTGATTCTCTCGGGGTGAAGAGCAGCAAACCCTTTAGTCTCTGGACTCAAGGCAACTTCATGGATGAAAATCTCCACCCTTAACAATTACAGTATTGTCCCACCCCTGGCAGTAATTGTTAAAGGTGGTGACTTTGAAGTTCAAAAACTTTCAAGCTAGTCAAGTTAAGTCAAGACCAACAAGTCCCAAGTCAAGCCACAAGTCAAAACTGACAAGCCTTACTGTATGTGAAGTCCAAGTCCTAAGCTTTGTGTTGTGATTCCTAAACAAGACATTGTGTACTTAAACATTTAATGAAATCTTAAACATGTAAACTGAGTTAACTGAGTACTTTCCTATCAAATGAAACTAAATTGATCATGTGTGCATTAGCATGTATCACAGTTACATTCAACAGAACAGTAATTGTAACTAGTAATTATACACTCCCGGTTTAGACAAATGGGTACGAGAGTCTTCTATGCTATCTTAATTTTTTAAAACTTAAAAGTTCTGTATTATAATAATTCTAAGTGACAAAGTTTGAAGTTGTTGTTTCTCCCTTAGTAATCTTTGAGCTATGTTTTGCATTTTAAAACCTACAGGGGTTGGACAATGAAACCGAAACTCTGGCCAATATAGTGTTGGAGGTTTCATGGATAAATTTGACCAGCCTGGTGGTGTGAAGGTTTAATTAGCAGAATAATAGCACAGTTTTACTTAAAATATTGCAATGCACACAACATTATGGGTGACATAAGAGTTCAAAAGAGGATAAATTGTTGACAGTCTTTGTGATGTATCAAGAGCCACGGTATCCAGGGTAATGTCAGCATACCACCAAGAAGGACGAACAACATAGTCGAGTAACTGTGGATGCAAGAGGAAGCTGTCTGAAAGGGATGTCCGGGTGCTAACCCGGATTGTATCCAAAAAACATAAAACCACAGCTGCCCAACTCACTGCAGAGTTAGATGTGCACCACAACTCTCCTGTTTCCACCAAAACTGTTCATCGGGAGCTCCACAGGGTCAATGCACATGGCATTGACCCTGTGACCAGGGCTGCTATAGCCAAACCTCTGGTCACTCGTGCCAATGCGAAACGTCAGTTTCAATGGTGCCAGCAGCGAAATCTTGAGTTGTGGGCAATGTGAAACATGTATTGTTCTCTGATGAGTCCACCTTCACTATCTTTCCCACATCTGTGAGAGTTACGGTGTGGAGAATCCACAAAGAAGTGTACCACCCAGACTGTTGCACACCCACGTGAAGGCATTCCCTAGGCCCAATACTTGTGCTAGATGGGCGCATCACTGCCAAGGACTACCGAACCATTCTGGAGGAACATGTGCACCTAATGGTTCAAATCATCAGCATGATAATGCACCAATACACACAGCAAGACTGGTGACAGAGTGGTTTGATGAACATGAAAGTGAAGTTGAACATCTCCCATGGCTCCCACAGTCACCAAGTCTAAGTATCATTGAGCTAAGAACAGCTCAAAATCCCTCTGGCCCACAGTGCAGGACTTTTATCTGTCATTCCAAAGATGAATTGATGCTGTATTGGCCGCAAAAAGTAGGCCGTACACCATACTAATGAATCATTGTGGTCTAAAACCAGGCGTTTTAGTTTTAATGGCCGACCCCTGTATTTTCTTTTCTTTGCCTCAGCATAGTAATCAAACCTAAACATGATAAAATATGCAGTACAGTATCTTTTTGTCTGCCAGCTGCTGTGCAGTGCCAAACGCACATGACATTAAACCTTAAAAGATTCTATAGCAATAATTCACAGGAGGAAAAACATGAAAAATATCATATAATTTTTTTTTTTTGCCAAGACCCCAAAGTCCAAGTAAAGTCATAAGTGACTCCTGCTAAAGTAAAAATTACAAGTCTTTAACTGATTTGTCAATTTGACGCGAGTCTGTTTTTTTCTTTTGTGTTTGTGTGTGTGTGCGCGCGCAACGTATACCCTAATGCTCAAAAGAATTAAACATATTGAGTACTGTTAACTTAAATAATTACAGTTAGTTCAAATTAATAGACCTTGAGTATTTAGAACTTTTTGGTATTTACGAGTTTGTAGAAATGACACTTTAGTTTCTGTTTAGCTGAACAAATTTGATATTTTAAGTAACTGTAAGTACTTGAGTAACAGTAACTGTCACCTTAAAGTTCCACCAACTTAAAATCTTTCAGAATAGTGATTTTGTATCTGTCGTCATCAAGGCAATAGGGCACTGGTGGCGCAGTGGTAGGTATTTCACTAGCCATGCGAAAGGCCCGGGTTCAATTCCCAAAAACTGGATGAAGTGCTTGTCCAAAGCCCAGATAAAATGAAGGGTTGCATCAGGAAAGGCATGTGGTGTAAAATATGTGCCAAGCTTGTGTGCAGACCGGATTGTCTGCTGTGGCGACCCATTGCCAAAGATCAACAACATTAACAACATTAAATAGTAAGGCTACTCAATAATGGAAGTAAAGAACAATTAATATGAATGAGTACAAAAAACTCTAGTTCTGATAGTTCTGTTTACTTAAAACTGGAAACATCATTACTTGTTTTTGATTTGATTGAAACTGATTACCTCAAATTTTTTGAATTTTTCCGGGTTTACCATGTGTTTGTGATTTTCCTTACCTTGCTTGACTTTGAATGTACTTGTCATGGTCTAGGTGGTGGTACTGGCTAGACCGGCTGATGTTGCAGTGTGCTGTTTTTTAGTTTATTTACAAACAAACTAAAAAACAGACAAACAAAGGAACCAAAACAACAAACCCAAACTAGGGCTTAGGGCTACACACAGGGAACTGAGCGCTGACACAGGGAACTGACAGAAGGAAACATGGAGTTGGAGCTAACTAAAGACACATAGGGGCACTAGAGACAAGAAAGGACTGGAGAGACAGGACTGGAGACAGGACTAGAGACAGGACTGGAGACAGGACTGGAGACAGGGGCACAGAGATTAGAGACAGGACTAGTGACGGTACTGGTTAGTGGTTAGTTGAGTTAGTAGCTACATGGACTATGGATACAAGGAATGATGAACTAACCGGGTTAGTATCTAACTAGATTAGTGGCTAACCAGGTTAGTACTGACCTACGAGGGGATCGGAACACAAAAGGCAGGGTACACATGAGGCTATTCCAAACTAGCGGCTAACCTACTAGCGACCAGAACCACAAGCAGTCAATCCCACTACATCTCATATTTATAAGATGTTTAATGAGCCACCTCGGTTCAGGTGAGCCCTCTCATCACCTGACCGAGGTGCCTTCTGGGAAACTGAGTCGACCAACAAAAACTACAAAACATACATGGAGTTGGAGTGCCCTCTAGTGGAGGATCCTAACAGGCGGCGGGGGGGGGCGGC
>JAAGKR010000867.1:20558-32211 GCA_011419295.1 Clarias macrocephalus | reverse complement strand
CCCCCCCCCCCCCCCCCCTAAAAAGCGCTACTGGAACGGGACGGGGTGGAAGAGTGCTTAAAAGTTTAAATTTCTGCCGAGGGCCAACTTTACACATACACCTATTAACAACTCTTATTATAACAATTATTTTTTGTCAAAAACGGTGAATAAACATAAAATGAAAAAAAAAAAAACTCTGTGGTGAAAATCATGCGAAAGACAACAAATATATTTTTAAAGAAAGAATAAAGTTAGATAATAGTTTGCAATTTTGCAGAAGCTTTATGCTACAGTATACTTTCCAGGAAAGAGACAAGGGAAAATGAAGGAAGGAAGAGGAATAGAGAGAAGCCCCTGCTTCCTCTTAGTCTCCTCTTTTCATAACATTTAGTTTTTTTGGATAACATACACTTTCGTAATCGATATTAATGCAATCTTCAGAAAGCATCTGCTGACTTGCAGTTAGCTGCATGATTTGGGGTGAGCATGGCACACATCTACTAAGGAACAGAAACTACATTGATTCACTTTAAATCATATAAAGGAGCAATAACACTAAACTCATACCATATATAATTTTATATATATATATATATATAATAAGATAAAGAGAGTGTCTCACTGGTGGTGAAACCCAAAAACTGAGAAAGATCTGCCATGGGGTCACAAAACACTCAACACTTGCTGGTGCTCCTCAAACGAAATGAGACCCTCTTCAAGTTGCACACAGGGCATAAGCAGCATGTACAGGTCTTTCTTAACAGGAACTGTGTCTGAGTGGTCTAAGGGGCTAGATTAACACTCCAGTCTTTTCAGAGGTGTGGATTTGGGGCAGTGGTAGCTCAGGGTTAAGGGTCTGGGTCATTGATTAGCAGGTCAGCAGTTAAAGCCCCAGTTCTGCCACTGTTGGGCCCTTAAGCAATGCCCTTAACTTTGTCCCAGGGGTGCTGCATCATGGCTGACACTGTGCTCTGACCCCAATGTCCTAAAACTGGGATATGCAAAGAAAATAATTGCACTGCCTAGTAATGTATACTGTATGTGACAAAAATTGACGTCTTTCATCCCAAGCAGGTGCTACAAAGCCTATCTTGAGTAAATGGTTTATTTGCACCTTATTGATGCATTCGTCATTGGCAGAAGGTTCAAAAAGCAATGCTGATACATTCAGGGTTGATTTTCACATGTCTGATTAAGAGACCTCTGCTAAATACTGGACTAGGTATGTTGCCACTAGGTGCATGGCATTAATAGATTTGCTTACAGAAGGACAACACTAGTCATTGTGAATAGTATATAGTCAGTTTTTTTTTTTTGAGAATGTTGCTAGGAATACAGTATGTAAAATATAATAAAGCTAGCAATTGCTATAAAGTGAAGCTAATCATTTAGATGTTATTTATTATTGTAGCTGTTTAGGGACTTTGCAATTGTATTTTATTCTATTAGGAACTGTTTTTTTTTTTATTGGTAGATCTTATTTTTGTTTATTTTCTCCATGCAATCTTTTGTATCATAATAATAATCATAATATTACTAATAATAATCATAATAACAATATATTTAAAAAAAATTCTGAACAAAAAAAATTATTTTTGTTCAATCCATGGCTACAAATACAATTTGCTTGGGGATAATGATAATCTACAAGATTCAATATTCTAATTGCCTCTGATTTCTCATGATAATTCTCAGCTTTAAAACAATTTATAAAACTTTTACAGCCTTGACAAGTCACTTATCAGTGTCTCTCTCTCTCTCTCTCTCTCTCTGTGTGTGTGTGTGTGTGTGTGTGTGTGTGTGTGTGTGTGTGTGTGTGTGTGTGTGTGTGTGTGTGTGTGTGTGTGTGTGTGTGATTGCCCCTAGACTGAGTTTCAATAATTAGACATGATCTGAGACACACACAGCTCAGTTGTCTCCACAACATGGATGGTGCATTAAGGCTTTTTCCTGACTCAATTCAATAACTACAATAACTTGCCTGATTTACAGTATATATAAAAAAACACATCAACAAAGTGCTGAAGAAGGCAAACAGTATCCTTGGAAGAGGTAATCATGTTGAAACACTTCGAAAGTAAGTTCTGCTAGCATTTGGAGGAGTTTTTTTTTTTTTTTTTTTACTTTTGCAATTATTATTTTGAATAGGTTTAGTTATTTCTACTTCTGTGTAGAGAATGTAGAGCCTGTGCCATGCAGTACGGAAACATTGCAATAAGACGAAAATATTGGAATATGTCTCATAATGATAAACTCATTATAATAAACTCATCATTATGAGTTACTAAGTGATAATTATCAGAACACTCCCAGCATGGATGTGAGGCTATGTTCACATTCCCAGCCTGTATGATATTTTTTTTCAAAAATGAGTGTGCCTTGTGATGGGTTGACACCTAATCTAGGATCTACTCTGCCGTTGGCCCCCTGGGAACCTACAATGGATAACGGTATGGAATAAAACGGGGTGGATGATCGATGCATGTCAATAGCTGATTATAGCAAAAACAACACACTTAACATACAGTATATGGATTTTTCTTTTCTTTTCTTTTTTTTTTTTTTAGAAAAAAAAAACAAGTGTGCTAACATGCTTCGTTTTTACCCTTGTTTACAGATTATGAAGCGCAACCTGAACATAAATGTCATTCTGATGGTCACAACCTGCACCCAGGCTTCTAAAGACACATAGGAGCACCGAGATGAATGTAATAAAAAAAAGCTAAAACGGTGTGTATGACATCCTTATAGACTTTTAATTCATTTATACTTCTTTCTGTTGCAAATTCCATTTTATATCAACATACTTATTAATCATAGACACACTGCAGCTGTAGATATTTTGTAAAATGACAAAATCTCTTTTCTAAAAAAAAACTCATATCTTTAAATTTCACTTAGCATCGACTTCGACATCGACATAGGGTCGACTGTCTTGTGTGTACGACAAAAGATAATGAAGAACTGATTCATTGTGGAACATTCAGAGATGTCAACAATGTAAGTTGCAAATTTCTGATGACTGCAGCAGATCTGGGAATACACATCATGTGAACATGAACAATGAACATTTTCCATTCTTTTTACAGAAAATGCTGTATAAATTTCGAAGTAACTGTAGCCGTTATTCTTATGGGGATGGTATTGAACTGCAAAGATAATGAGAAACAATTTGGATGTCTCAGATGTGTGTGGAGCTGCACAAATCACAGCAGTAAAAAATGATTGTAACCCAAGTACTGTACATGCACACAAACAAACACATGCATTTGTGTTTAATGCTTCACTAGTTCATAACATTGCATATCATGTAAACCTTTGTGAGTCAGTAATTTAGCATGATTACACAAATTAGTAAATAAAACACAATGTAAAAGGTACAGGCGGCACGCTGGTGTAGTGCTCAGCACTGTTGCCTTGCACCTCCAGGGTCCGGGTTCGATTCCCGTCTCTGTGTGCATGGAGTTTGCATGTTCTCCCCGTGCTTGGTGGGTTTCCTCCGGGTCCTCCGGTGTCCTCCCACAGTCCAACGACATGTAGGTTAAGTTTCCCAAATTGGCCGTAGTGTGTGCCCTGTGATGGATTGTACCCCGCCTTGTGCCCTAAGTCTCCTGGGATAGACTCCAGGCCCCCATGACCCTGATTACAGGATTAAGCGGTATAGATGATGAGTGAGTGAGTGATAAAAGGGGCATTTTTATTTCACCTTTCCAGGTTTTGTTCTCACATTTGTATTCAATATTATCTCAATCTATCTTTTGATGCTTTCTACTACATTATAGAAATATATATACTGTATATATACTCTTGTTTATATACCCAGAGTTCTGCTGCTCTGCTGTTGAGTATTGGGGTCTGAGGGGTGACGGCTGGCCTGTTGGAGTTACTGGAGGAGCATGAACAAGCTGTTGGAGGGGACTGTAGTCCTTGAGGGTTTGAGTGACAATGCAGCAGCTTTGGGAGTGATGTTTGGCTAGGTCTGTGCTTTAAACATTAAATTGCGAAATGAAGCCATCCAAACAAATATTATTGAACTTGGAGAGACACACTCCCCTCAGAATCACATGCTGAGAGACATACTCTTGTTGCCATGAACTCTTTTTTTGTGTCTGATGGATTGGGAAAAAAGTCTGCTAGCTTTTTTTTTTTTTTTAATGGTTATTTTGCTGTAATGTCAAATCATCCGATTAAGCATCTGGTGTTCTTCGGGTATTTTATTGACCTATAAGCAAAATAAAACAGGTATTAAAGTGTATTAATGTGTATTTGCAGTGTGCAAAAATAACGTTTTTAGTCCTTTGCTGGACTAAGGCCAGGAAAATCGTGAAGGACCTCAGCCACCCCAACAATGGACTGTTTTCTCTGTTGCGGTCAGGAAGCGATTCTGCTCCCTGAAGGCCAACACAGAGAGAGTGAGGAGGAGCTTCTTCCCGCAGGCGATAAGGTCTCTTAACCAAAACACCACGCAGGACTAAAAACATTATTTTTGCACACTGCACTTTATGGACATTGGACATTGCTCACATTCAAGCCATTTATGGTCCATTTATGGATATTATGCACTAGAACATTCATGCACATTTGCACTCACCCTGGACATTTCTGTTTCATTACATTTTGCACACTATTGCACATTGCACATTTTTCCATATTTTCAATATTTGTACAGCCATTATAGTATATATTTTGTACTGCTAAGCTTTTTCTTTTAATTATATCCTATATTTTACATCGTGTTCTTCTATTTTTTCTGCAGCTAAGTTTTTCTATATTTTATTTTTGTTTAAATGGTTTAAATATTATGATTATTTTATTTAATTCATCTCTTATTGATAATCTTGATTTCGGTCAGGAGCGGTTGTAGAAGCATTTCACTGCATATCGTACTGTGTATGTGTTACGTGGTGTGGTATGGAGAGCCGCACCACTTGATGTTTTAATGTTTGTAAGAACCCTAACGCCTTCTGAAGAGGTGAATGAAGCAGGAGTTTGGGAGAGTGTTTATGATACACACTCTTGGAGAAAACGTGGGGTTATTAATTAATGATCAAAAAGGAATCAAAAGAACTCCGTCGTCTATGCGGGAACGGACGGGGCTCTGAAAACTAAAAATAAAATTGAAGATCCTCTCGGGGCTTATGCCCTTACCGAGGATTTATAAGAGAGATAGACGGATGTCATTGCCTGTCGACTTTTTTTCTTTTCTTTTCTTGTCTTTGGCCCTCATGCCTTACCGGTGCTACCTAAATGACCGCCCGAAGTGCTGACTTATCAGGACCCTTAAATAGACAGAGCTTCGCGAGGTAGCAGCCTGCTGATCTGCCCCTAAATATTTTTCATATGTAACCAAATGTAATGAGACGTTTAAAAAACCTTTTATGCCAAAATTAATAAGTGGAAAGTATTAAAGATGTTTTCCTGATTGTGGGGCAGCAGGATAAACATTTTTGACATTCAGTTTCTGACTGAAAAAAATGATTAGACATCAACTTGTAACTTTTATAACTGCACATGCCTATACAACAACATCCACTGCCATTATAACTTAGAAAATTATATTCATATAAGCATAAAACAGTAAACATCAATCTGGCAACAGTGTAAGTTTTTACCACTTGGCAGTCTTTAAACACTCAACCTACCCTTTAAAATTGAATTATATTCTACACTGTGCTGCTTTTAATGTACACTGATAATGTACCAAGAGCAGGTTAAAGGTTTTTGATCGAGAAGGGAGTGGCATCTGAAAAACTAAATATTCTTTTAAGACTTTTATTGTTTATTGTGGTGTAGATATACTGTGTATGACACCAGAAAGTATTTTAAACCATACATCAACATAATTTACTGCATAACCTGTTGATTTATAGCAACCCACATTCCGATTATTCCACTCCAGCCTCTGTCTGCCTCCTGGCTTGCTGTTCCCTGCACTTTTTCGGTCTCAGTGTCTCTCACTTTCACTCCAGCCCCTGTCTCCTTCTCCTCATCTGACCTAACACAATTTTCTATTTTAATCTATTATTCTATTAATCATAATTAACATCTCTTGAACCTAATCAATACTAAACTCACCTTATGTAACTTATGCACATTTATTGCAATCATACAATCATGCATGGATAGCAACCAGATAATCAAGAACATGAAAAATAAAATGCTGCATTGAGTCAAACGGCACATTATGAGTCTAGAAATGTAACATCCTAAACAGTATCACACACCTTAATTTCAGCTAACATCAGAAGCTAAAGTCTATGTTATTTTGTGATTTAGCTGCCTATATGTTAGCCAGCCAGATAAGATGAGATTTATGGAGTGACTCGAACTGGTTACAGTATCTTATGCCTCCCATAGGGGAAATTATCCATAAAAAAGAGCAAATAAGTAATTGCTCAGGCAACATTGACTCTTACCTGTACACATCCATGAATGTGTATGTAGATGCTGAATGTACACATGAGTTTAAAGTTATTCTTTTTATGATTTTTTTTTTTTTTACATTTTAAAATCAATTTGTGTGTTTATTAAACATTCTGAATTCAGAGTGGAAATAACTTTTTATAAATTAAAGTAAATGTTTTTTTCTCCCCTACTTTCTTTCTTTTTCTTGAACATTTGCTACCATCCAGGCATTCTACTCTATTGAGTTACATCATTTTTTATATTGGATTATTGACATTATTTCATTATGTCAATAATCCATGAGCCTCCCTCTATGAGCCTTTTTATTGCTTGGTCTCAATAGGATTTTTTTTTTTTTTTTTTGGAAGGAAACTATTTGTCTATATCACATGTACTGGATTTGATATTTTACTCTTGGCAGCTGGAGCTGAAGAGTTCACACTGAACCCACAAACCTTTGACAAAATGTTGTCCTTGACCAAAAGGGAACTCTAAGCCTTGTTTTCCTCATCCAAGTCTGCACTGGTCTTAACCATGATAATATGCCAGGTCTTTATGCAATGTTTTCTCTTTAAGTGAAACAGTAAGAAATGCTAATGTTTTTATTTACTCAAGTCAAGTCCAAATGATTTACCATATTTACAAAAAAATTATAATTTTACGACACTGTAACTGGAACTAAACCTTTTAATATTAAAACAACAATTTTATTTTCAGTTTCTTGCAGTTTAGAAAACTTACACTTGCCCATTATGTATAAATCAATCAATTAATCAATCAATAAATAAGTAAATTTACAAACTCTGAACAATAGAGGGAGACATTCTGTGTTTTTTGTTATTTTTCCTCAGCTTTTCTCCATACATTGTTAACCCTTGTGGTCCTTGCTCTCCACTCACTTGAGGAAATATACAAACAGTAAGTTCCTTAAAGTAGGCTGGAGTCAAATACAGAGAGACACAGGAAACAGGAATATGCGATAAAAAAGGAAACAAAAATGTTTAGTCCTTTGCCATTAATTGGCAGGCAATAAATGGCAAAGAACTAAAAACTGATGTAGCGCATGTTAAAAATATTAATAATAGGAAATCATTTGTCAATTCAAGTCTAAAGATAGCAGATATGTCACTTGAGTCTTACTTGAGTCCAAGTCATGTGTTTCGAAAACCCTGGATAGAAGGTAGAAGGTCTTACCACTCATGTATGCCTGTCTTTCAACAACCATGACAAGGACTTGCACTTTCCCTTTATAAAGCCACTTGTGGCTAGGCCTTCATAACTCTCACATAGTTAGTGGTTGAGTGCCATGACACATTCCTTTTCCCAATGCGTTGCCACCATCTTCCAAGGCTTTCTCTGTGCTGCTCCTACAGCTGCTCCATTGAACTGCTCCCAGGCATTAACCCACCTGAGAGTAAAGCCTTCTTCCTTACTAGGCCTGAAACCAAAGCCACAGAAGAGCATAACAGACTCCTTGGCTGCTGAGATCATGCATCTTTTTCTAAGAACTGTTATATTGCCTTTTTATTTATTTTTATTTTTTGTTTGTTTTGTGCCATTTTTATTACCCTGTTGACTTTTTTATTTTTACTTCTGTTTCTTCTTTCTGAAATATCATTCCCAGGTGTATGTTATTCCCATATCCTTGTCTCCTGAGTCCCTTGGTATTTGACACCAGTCCAGCCTGTGGAACAGTGCTTAAATGTTAGGTCTTTGCTACCAAAATTTGCTACCAAAACATATCTTAACCCTTTCATGCATTGTGGTCACTACAGTGGACAGCTATTTAAAAGCTGTTCTCTTGTGTATACAGGGGTTTTGTTGTTATAGTTGCATATAGGCCAACACAGTGGATTCTTGTGCATCATCTCCTCTAAAATTTCCAACAAAACGCTGCATGCAGACGAAAAAAAAAAGTATGGTTTGCACGCAGTGTATTGTGGCTGTGTGCCCTGGATGCTTTGTCAAGCGAAAATAAATAAATAAATAAATAAATAAATAAGAAGACGAAAGAACTGATTAAAGAAAGAATAAAATTAAATAACAGTTTGTAAATTTGCAGAAGCTTTAGTCATATACTTTACTAAGAATTAGACAAGGGAAAGAGGAAGAGGAATAGAAAGCAGCCTGTGCTTCCTCTTAGTTTCCTCTTTTTTGCAACTTGATCAGCACACTTGTGATCCTCAACTGTCAGTGTAGATATAGTTTCTTGGAAGAACAGAGTTTTGTACCATATATAGAATTTTCTTCAATGCTCAGCAAGCTAACTGCTATTTGTGTGTGTGTCTGTGTGTGTGTGTGTGTGTGTGTGTTATTTCCCCATCACTGAAGTAAATAGACATGATCTGAGACACACACAGCTCAGTCGTGGATGGTGCACTAAGGCTTTTGCTGCTGGCAGCCCTGACTCAATCAATTAATATTAAATTTTTTTACTTGTGCAAATAACAGGTCTCATATGATATACTATTTATACTTAACTATTTATCAGTTATTTATTCTAATATTTATACTATATTTATTTACTTACCTTGAGGTAATATATATAATATAATAATGAGGTAATATATACGCCGCTATATTCATGCCGTGGGTCTTGGCCACTGATTAACAGCAAAAAATTAATGGTGAGCAAAAACAAATAATGTTTGCTGCTTCCACACCAGGGTAAGATGGGAAGTACATGAAGCAATGTACCCATCATGCATAGTGCCCATTGTACAAGCCTTTGGGGGCAGTGTCATGATCTGGGGTTTACTTCAGGTCGTAAGGTCTAGAACCTGGTCTGAATGACCAGGTTATCACATCTTTGGACTTTTTCTTCCCTCATGGCACGGACATATTACGGGATTAAAATAGGGAAAGTGTAGTTTTGGGAGCATGAAGAATCACACTGTGCACTGTATTCAAAGCTAATGGCAGTCAATGAACTTTTTAAGTGTGTGACTTTTTCTTGTCCAGGTAGTGTATGTGTATCTGTGCCCTGTGATTTGTTGGCACCTCATCCATGCCTTGTGCCAAACTCTCCCTGGTCCCCTCCACTAGATAATCAGTATATCAACTCAATTATTTGAGTTGATATTTCCTATTTGTAATACATACTATGTCATAAATAATTTTGTTTCAGTTTCAATTCAGCATAGATTTTTAAGGTAAATGTTGTCTTAATGTCTAAAACCTCTTCACAAGGTATATGCTGGTGTATGCTGTTGAGGTAAGGGTTAAAGTTTGATGTAGGGGGTGGTTGAATGATGCATGTCAATAGCTGACTGTAACAAGAACAATAGATAAAACATACTGTATATGGCTCTCTCTGTGTAACACTCTTCAAGTCAGCACCTTACTTGGTTTACATGGCATTTTAACATTTACAGGGAAAACATCGTTGCTACTAAGAAGTTGAACAGGATGATTTAAATAAGCTATTTCATTAGAGAAATTGCTAAAATTAATTGCTGAACCGATTATTATAAACTTAATGTTGAATGGCATGTAGTATACTATATAGACAATAGTTTTCTTCATCAGCAAGCCTTTTGTTTTTTAATATAATCTTTTAACGTAGATTTTAACATGTGCTGCAGTATCTATCTCATCTGTTTTGGAACAATCACTAATAACTATCCTTAAAATGAAAATGCAAACTGAGGACCCGAACGCAGTCAAAGATTGTCACACCATCACAAAAAAATTAGCTGGACGAAATTCAAAAATTTTTCCTGTACTGCCTGATATCTAGATATCTGCCTGAAGTTCAACTTGCACAAAAAGTGAAATCAAAATGTTGAGTAAAAGCGATGATATTAAAGCGAAATATATTAATTTTAAAGTAAATGCATGAGGAAAGCTAAACTGTATATTCTTACTGGGATTACTGCACTGAAGTGGTATACCATAAGTGAGTTTTAAAGCACAAGACTGGGATTAAGTTGTCCTAAAACGACTTTAACTTAGCCATAAACAAGGCATAAGATACTCGACCTTACAAAAGGCATGTACTGTATGTGGGCTTCAACCTGAAATAATAATTTGTGATTAATAATATAATGACAATGAAACCTGATTACATTAAAGCTGATCAGTTTATTTTTAACTTTTAAAACTTTAACATTTTAACTATTTCTAAAACTCTAACCATCAACAACGTGTTGTCATGTGTCTAGCTGGTGGGTTTAGCTAGACCAGCTGTTGGTGTTGCCGTGGGCATATATTATAGGCATGAATGCAGAGGGGTGTAACAGTCTTTTTATTAACAAAACTCAAAACAGACAAACAAAGGAACCAAAATAACAAACGTAAACTAAAACTAGGGCTCAGGAAAGACATAGGGGACGGCGCGCTAACACAGGGGACTGACACAAGGACTAGGGTACATAGGGGAACAAGAGACGAGGCGGGACAGGACATGGCGGGAACTAGAGATGGGCACAGAGACTAGACAGGACCAGGGGCACAGAGACTAGAGACAGAATATGGAGACACAGGATGCTGACCTAACCGGGTTAGTATCTAAATGGGGTTAGTACTGACCTAAAAAGGAAACAAGAAGCAGGGCACCCATGAGGCTATTCCAAACTAGCAGCTAACCTACTAGTGACCAGAACCACTAGCAGTCAATCCCACTAGGGGCTAGCCTACTGGAGGCTAACCCTACTATGGGCTAACCCTACTAGCGGTCTAGGCCTACTAGCGGCTAAGCACTCATGGGCTTACAAATACCAAAACAGAAAAGGAAAACAACAAACAAAGAACTAGACAAGAAGGCAGACACTGGGGATACACAGAACAGTACTTACACAGGAGGAAACACAGCCTAACTAAACACTGAACAAGGCAGCTCCATGAATCTATCCGAACAAGGAACATACAGGAAACAAAACTAGAGCCCTCTGAAAACAAAGGTTACAAAACAAACTTAAAGAAACAAAAAGGACTGCCCACATGACTGTATAGGGTATAAACAATCAACATTCACCAACAAATAAACATACAACTAATGCTCGACCCAGTTTCCCAGAACAAACTGCTATTTATAAGAGGTTTAATGAGCCACTTCAGTTCAGGTGAGCCCTCTCATCACCTGACTGAGGTGCCTTCTGGGAAACTGAGTCAACCAACAAAAACTACAGACAGACAGAAACAGGAACCTCCACTAGAGGTCACTAACACGTGTACTCACGCTAGTGTTAAATAATGCTAAACACATATAAGTGTTTTGACTGGCCAGTTCATGTTTATCACTTTTGCATAAAATGAGTATTTCAAA
>JAAGKR010000867.1:0-12172 GCA_011419295.1 Clarias macrocephalus | reverse complement strand
AAAAAAAGTACATTGCTTTATCATGAATGCACAGATTCTTTCCCCTTTCCACAGATTGTTCTCATATTTGTACTCCATACTATATCTTAATCTATCTTTTGGTATATATTTTTTTTACTATGTGTGTTATTTTAATCCCAAAATTACCTACTGTAATTTTAGTTTATGTTATAGTTTATGTTCATGTTTAGGCTCTGAGTTTTGAATTTTTCACTTAGAAATAAATTGCTTGCAGTTGCATTCAACTCCAGTTCCTGTCTATTTACAGATAATGATACTTAAATACTTAAAAAATATTTATTACATATGCAAATATTTCAGTATCCACATAGACAGGGATCTACATATAGACAGTATATGTAGATCCCTGTCTATGTGGATACTGAAATATTTGCATATGTAATAAATATTTTTTAAGTAATGTGAATTCTGTTCACCCCCAAAATAAGGAAAAATAAAACTTTTTCCTCCTTTTGGCCATTTGACAGAATTTCCATCAACACCCAACAAGATATTCACACAATTTGTATAACAACTGTAAATAACATAAAACTGTACATAAAATAACATATAAAAAAAACATTATTATAACTGTACATTTTTGCTTTTATCATTGTGGACAGCAGTATGTAGACAGAAATGTGGCATGAGTGTAAATTTAATTATCAAATTACTATAAGTGTTTTTTATTATTATTATTATTATTATTATTATTATTATTATTATTATTTGGCAAAAAGACAATTTAATAATTTAAAATAATGACAAGAATGTTAATATGTTAATATTAAATGTAAAGTAAGCTACAGTATAACATATTCACACATTCTATGACTGTATTACACTTATAAACAAGATGTATAACAGGTGCATAAACAGGCTTCAGTTAGTTCAGAATGCAGCAGCGAGGGTCCTCACTAGAATCAGAAGATACGAGCACATCACTGCTATTTTATCCACACTGCATTGGCTCCCTGTGAAATTTCACATAGATTTTAAAATACTACTTTTGACATATAAAGCATTAAATGGTCTCGCTCTGCAATAAAAGCCCCAAAGTTATGGAATAGTCTTCCAATTAATGTTCAGGACTCAAACACAGTCTCAGAGTTTAAGTCTAGGCTAAAAACCTATTTATTTAGACAAGCATTTTCGTAAATAGATTTGCCTGAGGTAAAGGAGCAGATCTGGGGGACTCATGGACGTAGAGTATTCTGGTGAACTGGTATGTTTAGATGCTGTCCTCCCCACTCTCATTGTTCACTCAGGTTTGTTGATGTGACTGGTTGCTTTACATCTCAGGGAGCCCTCATGTCTGTGTTTCCTTCTGGCTCTCCCTTTTAGTTATGCTGTTATACTTAGTCCTGCCGGAGTCTCTGCTTGCACTCTACACTAAATATACATTCACCTTATACATTGTGTAACTGTGACCATACCTAACTGTTAGTTCTCCTTCTCTTCTGTTCTCTTCTCTCTCTCTCTATCCCTGTCTCTTTGTCGAGCTACACATGTTGCTCCTGAACAGCCAGTAATCCAGAACCCCTCTGCCTTCTCAACCTGTCTGACTCATCCTGGCGCCCCGCTTCTGGTTGAAGATCTTGTCACATGGATTCAGTTCAATTCAATTCAATTCAATTTGATTTGTATAGCGATTTTAAAAATTGACATTGTTGCAAAGCAGCTTTACACAATCAAAAGAATTAAGTTTGTATGAAATGGGCATCCATGCGACGAGATCTTCGAGTTAGACAGGTCCAGAGGGCAGAGGGGTCTGGATCACTGGCAGCTCAGGAGCGAACATGTACAGCTTAACAGAGAGACTGGGAGAGGGGAAAGGAGAGAGTATGGATGATGGATGGAGGCCCCATGTGGTCTGTTTGGGATGTGTGTGGTAAATAGGGACGATTTTATTTTTCCATGAAGACTGTCCTGGCGTCAGCTGATGCTGACAGCTGTTCTCTGAGGACTTATGACTGCAGTCGTTCAATAGTTCCAGACTGGAATTTCCTTGAATTCTACCTAAGCCTCCAAAACAAAACTGTACTCCATATTACTTAAAGACATTAACGGATATATTGAACATCCAGCCGCCTAACACACAGTATGACTGCAAAACAATCCCTTCTTTCTGTTATCACCCAAATGAAGATTGGTTCCCTGTTGAGTCTGATTCCTCTCAAGGTTTCTTCCTTTTTCCATTTCAGGGAGTTTTTTCCTTACCACCGTCACCCCTGGCTTGCTCATCAGGGACAATCTGATCATTTTGATTCACACATATTTTTCACATTTCATACATATTTTCATAATTTTCCTTTGTTTGTGTAAAGCTGCTTTGCGACCATTGTTAAAAGAGCTATACAAATAAAATTTTGTATGTCGAATTGTATTGAACGTATCCCAAATTTTACAAAGTAAGCAAGAACAAGTTAGATGTAGGACACCTGTCTGGTTTTACCAGTGACTGTGTGATTGGTGTGTGAGCAGATTACATGTGTTGTTATGAACCAGTTTTTGATCGTGATGGGGTGGCCATGTGTACAGTAGATAAAGCCAATCTTACAGCAGGTCCACCTTTTCTCTGCCCTTGGACACAGCTCATGTTCATGTCAGCAGTATAAATGCTTGCTGTTGATAAGACAAGATTTTTACCTCATTGATAATAATGTAGTCATGGGAAAAATAAATTACACCCACTTCTAACCACTGAGTGGTCCTTTATTTTAAAAACAGGTTAATAAATTTAGAAGGCAAAGTAGTAATTAAAGCACACACCCCCCCCCCAAAAAAAGTAAATCAACATTCTAAAATCAGGTGGGAAAAAATATGTTAACTTGCAGTTAACTGCTTGGGTGGGGGTGAGCATGATTATCTTCTACTAAAGAACAGAACCAATATTATTATAGTTTAAATCACAGAAAAGGAGCAATAAATCCATAACTGCTTTAAGACGTATAATATTAGTAAGTCATAGAAGATATAACATTTTCATTACAGCCCCCTCTTAAACCTGCCTTTTGTCCTAAACCTAAAAAGAGTGTTTTACTGGTGCTGAAAGCCAAAAACTGAAAAAGATCAGCCATCATGGGGTCCTTGTCACTCAACCCTCAACCCTTACCAGTGTCCACCCGATGAAATACAGACGTCTTTGCATATAAGGGCACTACTTCCAGGCTTTTCTTGACTTCTCAGTAAAGGAAATGAGGAACTGTGTAGTGAGAAAAGTAACTCATGTTCCAGAGCTGTGTATTACAGGAAATTCATAATAGTTAACAGATTGAGCTTTATCTCCCAGAGACTAAATAAATTATGTGTATTAAGTAAAGTAGTAGGGTTCGCACAGTGTTGTATTTTATTCGTTTTTGTTAAATAAAATAGTTCAGTATCTTAGTAGGCTCTAGAGTCAAGATTTTCTTTTATTATTATTATTATTATTATTATTATTATTATTATTATTATTATTATTATTTTCAGCTTATAACTGTTTCACCCTTTCCTATCTTTAAAACTATGTTTTGAGAAACTTTTTAGTTGTTCCTCCCATCGGGTTCAGTTATTTGAATTGTGTGTGTGTGTGTGTGTGTGTGTGTGTGTGTGTGTGTGTGTGTGTGTGTGTGTGTGTGTGTGTGTGTGTGTGTGTGTGTGTGTGTGTGCGCGTGTGTGAGTTCCTCTTTACTGAAGTTCAGTGAATAGACATGATCTGAGACACCCACAGCTCAGTCGTCTCCACAACATGGATGGTGCACTAAGGCTTTTGCTGCTGGCAGCCCTGACTCTGCTGGTTTCTGCTCAGACATTCAATAACTACAATAACTTGCCTGACTCATATAAAACACACATTGACAAAGCGCTGAAGAAGGCGAACAGTATCTTTGGAGCAGGTTATCATGTTGCTTTTTATTCACTCAGGAAGACTCCAAAGGTAAGTTCTGCTAGCATTTTGAGGAGGGTTTTTTTTTTTCTGAGCAAAACAAAAAAGCCCTGAGGAAAAGCAAAATAAATAAATAAATAAATAAATGCACGCACAACTGTCTATAGCGTTAAAACATTATGATGTTTGCTGCTGCCACGTGTTTCTTTATATAACTGCGTGGAAGAACAAAGTGGTTATGTGTATAGGTATCCACATGTGTGTATGGGTGCATGTCCTAAGTAAAACCAAATAACTCTGAGGTCCTCTAGTGGCTGAATGCTGTATAAGTTCCTATTAGTGAATGGGACAGATGGAACACTCATTTTAAGTCCCATGTCTCTTGAACTGGTATGAAATTTTCATCTTTACACATGTGTCCCAAATGTATTATGCAATTTAGTTTCAGGGTTACAATAACAGGTGACATCATTGATGTGGATTATAGGTGCCATATAGGTGTGTCCTAACATAGAACAAGTGATAACTTGTTTTGTTCTTGTACCTAAAGTAAATGCTTTGCTGTCCACCATGATTTCCTCTGTACAGCAAACTCTGTAAACAGCAACATCATAGCTAAAAGAGAGAGCACAAAAGTGAAGACACAGTTGATGTCATTTATTTATGTAGAAAAATGCATTGTACATTTTAATGTAAAACTCTACAGTAGAAAGTCAGTGCAAAAAAAAAAAAAAAAAAACATTGCATCCTTGATTTTTCAATACTCCATAAGCGCACCTTTATTTTGATGTCATTTTTTTTTTGCCAGTCAGTAAACTCTTCAAGCATGTGTTTTTTCTTTTCTCCAGGCAGTGTATGAGTAACATATTTAAAAAATCTTATTTTAAAAATCTTGTTAACTAGTTGGTGAAAATAATACACTGTTAAACAAAATAAGTAACAAATAAAATGTTAAACAATGCATTTTGTTTTGCATTTTTATATATTCTTTCAACAATACATTTTTACATACATTTTTTACTTTAAAACAAGTGTGCTAACTTGTTTTTATTTTTGCTCACAGACGATGATGAGCAGCTTGAATGTAAACGTCCTTCTGATGGTCACAACCTGCCCAAAGGCTTCTAAGGACGCATATAACCACAGAGACGAATGTAATAAACAAAAAAATAAAACGGTATGACAACCTTATAGACCTTAAGTTATTTTTTAGTAATTTCTTAAAAAAATGTAATGCTGGTTTTAATTTGATGTTTATACTTTATATGAACATACATATTAAACAACACACGCTCTGTAGTGAAATGGTACTTTCACTACAAAATATCATTACAAAATCTTTTTAAACCAATTTTTATTTAACACAGCCCTGGATTGACTGTCTTGTGTGTGTGACAAACAATGGTGAAGAACAGGTTGATTGTGGAACACTGAAAGATGTCAACAATGTAAGTTGCAAATATAGTGTAACTGCAGCAGATATGTAAATACACACCACGAATAAGCATTTTTTTTTCTTTTTTAACAGAAAACACGGGATTCATTTCGAAGTAACTGCAAAGAATATCATACTGGAGGCAGCACTGCCTTTCAGAAATCTGAAGACAAACAGTATGGATGTCTTGGATGTGTGTGAAGCGGCACAAATCACAACAGTACAAAATGTCAAACTATATGAAGAGAAAGTGTTAGAACCCCATTGCTTTACTATGATTGCACAGATTAGTAAATAAAGAACTTAGAAGATGAGCTTTTTCTTTCACCTTTTCAAGGATTGTTCTCTCAGATTCTCTACAAACTGCTTTAAATGAATACGAGATCTTAATCAATCTTTTCATATTTTCTACTATATGTTTCATATTAATCCCATTTTCCACTGTAGCTATGTGTTCATGTTTAGGCTCCTAGTTTTGTTTAATTGTTTAATTGTTAATTTTTCACTTAGAAATAAAATGCAGTTACATAAAACTTTAAAAATGGGAAAGTTTCAGTGGTTCTTTACTGACTGTGAGGCATTATTATGGACAAAACCCCTGCCAATTTATATAACAATAGTAAATAGCATACAAGTCTATTATAACTGTAATTTATGTAAACAGAAATATGGCAAAAAAATTGCACATTGTACACATCTGTAATCTGTAAATTACTTTATTTTTATTTCTAAAAAAATGTAAGATAAAAATGCAAACTTTTAAAATAATGGCACAATTAAGGTATTAACTCTTAAATCACTCATCATCAGGTCTTGCATGTCTTTTACCTCAGGTTTTGTCCATAACAGCACCATTTAGGAAAAGACAGCTATTGAGAAAGTTGGCATTGAGAAAGTCTAAATGTAACTGTAAGTGTAAAGTGTAAGTATAGGTATGTGGTACTGGACAAATACAGATCTTATCTTATAATCTCCATTCCATTCCACTCCATTCCTATATATGAATAGACTCTTGCTTATGATTATTGCTTAATACAATAAGGGATCATTTGTGCAATGTTAATCAGGGCATAAATAACCATTAAGTGTTTTTACATTTCTAAAAACAAATTAATAACCTTAAACCTCAACAAACCTTAACCCATATAAAAACCTTTAAATAAAAAAAGCACACAGCTGATTTTTCATATGTATTTTTTTTTTCAGAATTTTTTAGAAGTTATTCAAAAAATAGGTTAAATTGCACTTATTTCATCATCACTTACCCCTCAGCCTTCCCAGGCTTTTCGTGACAGACAATTTCTTTAGGCGTGGTAGGATTGAATTCCAGCTCTGTGGGTTTAGGGCAGTGGTAGCTTACGCTTAAGGCTCTGGGTTACTGACAAGAAAGTCAGCATTTCAAGCCACAGCTAGCCGCAGCTACTATTGTTTGGCCCTTAAGCAAGGCCCTTAACCCTGTCTACTCCAGGGGTGCCACATAATGGCTGATCCTGCACTCTGACACCAACGTCCTCCAACTGGGATATGCAAAGAACACAATTTCTCTGTGTAGTAATGTACCTGTGACTTAACTTCTTCAAGCTCTGATTGATGCTCAGGTAGAGCTACAAGGCCTGTGGTGAATGACTGGGCCACTTCCCCCTGATAGTTATTATTATTATTATTATTATTATTATTATTATAAATTTTTTGCAGCAAGTTTAAAAACTGAGTTTTTCAGTATGTCCTGGACTAGGTGTGTTGCCACTAAGCACATAGCATTAATAAGTGTGCTTCCAGAAAAACAATTAAATCCTTGCATTGTGACTCTGCTGGTTTCTGCAAAGATTTTCAATAATTACAAAAACTTGCCTGATTTACATAAAATACACATCGATAAAGTGCTAAAGAAGGCAAACAATATCTTTGGAGCAGGTCATCATGTTGCCTTTCATTCACTCAGAAACAGCACTTTTTGAGGAGTTGTTTAATTTTTCAGTTATTATACACAGTGGGGATAGAAAAGACTTATGCCCCCCCCCCCCAATAATCTTAAAAAAATAATTCCAGCTTTATTTAATTTGTGCAACTTTTAACATCCAAGTAGAAAATCATGTCAAACAAATAGAAAAAAAAATAATAATATATATATAAACAGAGTCAGTGATTTGGAAAAGGATTAACCTTCTTCCCACTGACAACTTTCTGTAAGAATTTGATTGTTTAGGATGGTTAGTTGTATTGGATTTTCCCCAGACATATTATTTGGTTTTGTGGCCAAATAAATAAATTTTAGTCTTATCTGAGGAGTGTTTTTTCTTGCAACCCTCCCATGCAAGTCACATTTTTAAAGTATTTGTGATATTGTTGTTACATGCACTCTGACAATGACCACTCTTTTTCGTAAATTCCTAAAACTGCTTCAGAGTTGCTGTAGGCCTCTTATTAGTCTCTCTGACCAGTTTCCTTCTGGCTTTTGCAGGCATTCATGGTGCCATCTATACCTGTCACCTCCCCAAAAACTTATGCATTTATACTGCTCCATGTCCCTAAACCCATTTCTTCAGGATTCATTGTGGGACTATGTATTTGTTGTGGTAGTCCTGACCAGGCTGCTGGATCACATCTGATGTGCTCCCAATATTCACCAGTTTGTTTAAATGTTCTTTAACAAAGGTTACTCTTGCAGGGTCTCTTGCAGGGTCATGCCTAAGAGCAAAGTTTCTGGTGTCATTTTGGGATAACAGCCACTGCAGCTTTGTCTGGTGGTACAATGGCTCCTCTGTTTCAACTGTTGTAGTTGCTCACTGATCTTGCCGTACCATTTTCCATTTTTATGAAGTTTCATAATCCTATTTTTTTAACCTTTGCTTATGATTCTTTTCCATGTGGAGCCATGATGCAGACATGTAGATAGACCCAGCCCATACATCCAAAACTGAGAAAGATCTGGTGTTCACAGGTTATTTTATAACCATGTTGAGGCAATTAGGCTATATATTTTTAACTCAGGTGTCAGAGATCACAGGTGTATTCCCATTTGTTGCATTCTACCTTGAAGCCTGTATTTTCAATATACAATAGTCTTCCTGAATATGTATTTGTCTTTAATTGTTCATAAGAGAAATATTCATAAGAGAATATTTGGATCAGTTTGGATCAGGATTACATGGTTGACTGAATAATAGATTAAACATATATGTATTTCTCGATGTAACAAAAACATATGTATTTCTCTGCGTAACACAGCGCCTTACATGTTTTAATGGCATTTTAAAAAATTGAAGGCAAATATTTTTTACCACCTTAATTAAAGAAATTGCTAAAAAATAATTGCTTAACTGATTGTCATGAACTTAATGTTGAATTGCATATAGTGCACTGTATAGACATTATTCTTCATCCATGAAAACCTCTTTTTGCTTTATAATATCAACTTTTTAAATAAATATTAATGTACCCTAAAATATCTAATGAAACAAGTTTAAATATAAAAATGTTGTAAATAATGTTAAAAAAAAAAAAAAAGCTAAACCCTTGCAAGCATTACATGACTGGCCAGTTCATGTTTATTACTTGAAAACTAGTGTTTATCACAAATCATGTTTATTACTACAACAAAAAAAAAAGTGCAAACAGTAAGTGTGCTAACATGCCTTGTATTTACCCTTGTCCTGTGTTAGTTCTGACTAGTTAGTTCAAAACCTTTCTGTTATTTATAAAGACACATGTTAACCATTTTGTAGCCTTGTCTGCCTTCCAGAAATCTGAAGATAAGCAGTATGGATGTCTTGGGTGTGTGTGAAGCTGCACAAATCACAACAGTACAAAAATTCTAATTACATAAAGAGAAAGTGCTAATAAAGAACTAACAAAAACACTTTATATACTTTAATGTCTAAAGGACATTGTCTTGTTCTCTTTCACCTTTCCAGGAATTGTTCTTATATTTGTACTTAATATTATATCTTTATCAATCTTTTGATGTTTTCTATGTGCCATATTAATCCCCAAATTATCCAGGGACTCCAGTCTGTCTATATGTAGGTGAACATGGATACTTAAATATTTGCATGTGTATGAAATTTAATGACATGAAGATTTTACAGTAATTTTAATTCTGTTCACCCCCAAAATAAGTTAAATGACGTGCATCAATCTGGAAAGGGTTACCAAGTAATTTCTAAAGTATAAGGACTCCAGTAAACCACGGTGAGATCCATTATCCACAAATGAAGAAAACTTGGAACAGTGGTGAACTTTCCCAAAAGTGGCTGGCCCACCAAAATTATCATCAGTGTTGATTTAACAATAAGAATGAGACTCGGCAAAATTGTTTGCATTGTGCTTTTGATTAGATAACTGCATGAAAGAACAAAGTGGTCATTTGTATTGTGCTCATGGTGCATATTCTAACACTGATCCAAAAGTAAAACCCAAAGATCTCTGAGGCCATCTAGTGGCTGGATGCAGTATGATTTTAACACAGCCTGTTAGTGGATAGGACAGATGGCAAACTTTCATTTTAGGTTCCATCTCCTCAAATTATATTCTTGAATTTTTTCAATTCTTGAACCAAATTTGTCATCTTTGAATATGTGTCCCAAATGTATACGTTTTTAAATAGGTGTTAAAATAAGCAACCTCATTGATGTGGAAGCCATACAGGTGTGTCCTAACATACTTCACAAATGATAACGTTTTCATTTTTAATAATGAATTTGAAATGAACAGCATTCAAAAGAAATGCTTTGCTGTCCAAATTTTTTTTTTCTCAGTGCTGCAAATTCTGTAAACAGCCACAGCATAGCTATGTAAAAGAAAAAGCAGTATATGCTCTTTTGTTGGATGAACAAAAGAGAACAACAGTGAAGACAATTGATGTCATTTATTTGTGGAGGAAATGAATTGTATATTCCAATGTAAGGCTCTGCACAAGTACCAGTGAGGCACAAATGTCTGAAAACATCTGCAATTTTTGGAGACATTTTTTCAGCTGCTCTTTGCTGATTCAGGTCAGGCAACATACTTGAACAGGACAAAGTTCACTTTTGCCCCCGTAGAATCTATTGCATTGTTTTGGCAGTGTGGTGTGGATCGTTATCATCCCGAAATATTTATCTTCCGACAAGCTTCATGAGATTGGAAGACTTCCTGTCAATTAGTAATTTGGTAAATCCATGGGCATTCATGGTGCTATCTATACCAGTCACCTCCCAAACACCTTATGCACTCCTACTACCCATGTAGTACCCATCACAACCACAACTCCAAGCTTTATTGTGGGACTATGCATTTACTCAGAAGTGTACAGAAGTGTGTGGACGTTTGTCATTAGTCAGGGATCTATTCCAACACTTTCTCCATACTGTGCACAATGTCTTTGGTAAAAATATCAGCACCAGGTCCACACTCAGTAAATCACAAAAACGAGCATGTTGCTCTTCTTTCATGCAAAACAAAAAGAATGGTCAAACAGAAAAAGTCAGATTTGAAGCATTTATTTTTGGACATTTGGAACCAAAAGTTTTAGAACAAGGTAGAGAGTCTTCAGGAAAAAAAAAAAAAAAAAAAAAATTTTTTTTGGAAAAAAAAAACAAAAACAAAAAAACCCATTTGCAACCTAATTAAAACTATAACTGATGGTGGGGAGGGAACCAATACAAAAACATTTCCAGTCCTTCACAGTACACAACAGTGATTAAAAAAAACAACAACAACAAAAAAAAAATCCATGAGCGTTTGTTTGCCGTTGTCCCTGAATGGGATCTGTAATAATATTAATATCAACATCAATAAAAAATAATTACAGGTTAAAAAGTGAAGCCTGCACCACTGGGAATAGCGGTCAGTAGCTGTATCTGTGAGTGTGTGAGAGAAACAAGAACAGGTCACTGAAGAAGGGGTTGGATTCTTTTTTTCAGTCTATGCCGAGAGGTCGCTGTTGTCAAACCGCTCCTGATCGTAAACCTCAGCAATGACCTTTCGACCTCCAAACCAGCGATTGTTAAGAGCCTGAATGGCCTTGTTCATCTCCGACGCTGCTGAAAACTCCACAAATATCTTAACAATGACCTCTGCGTCCTCCTCCTCACCCTGCTTCTCCTGGTAAATAATCACTCTGTTGACAGCACCAAACTTCCCACATTCTTCCGTTACCTCACCTTCCAGGTCATCATCTATGTCTTCAGGGCCGACCATGTTCCTGAGCACCATAACCGTTGACTGTGTGTAGAGAGGAACAGTGTTTAAACAAACTGCTGTGACAGCTCTAACCTGAATTAAAGTTGAATTAATAGTTTTAATTTTAATTTACCAAGTTAACCTAGTGTTCTGAAAAGTATTAAATATTTTCAAAATAAAACTTCCCATCCAATACTTAAGGAATGGGAACATTTTTATAATCATATTTTAGCAGGAACCTAAAACAATAATGCTCACCTCTTGTTTCCTCAGGAGTTTCTGCATGACCATGTGTCTAGCGCTGCTGCCAGATATACTCATGTGCTCCTGTTCACTGAGCATCTCCTGACCAGTCCCATCTAGAGCTGCTTCCTCCTCTTCCTTGTCCTTCTTCTCCTTGGCTTCCTGAGCAGCAGCCACAGCAGCAGATATCATGGGTGGGGAGGCCAGGACAGGGTTCACCAGACCAACCTGGGGTATAACAGGCCGTGCTGGAGTCACGCCTGCAGAGGAGGAGCAGTTAGAACATTTGCTGTAGACACCAAGTACAACACAGAGCCCCAGAGCACCTACAATAGCCCTCTGCATGTTATGCTTGTAAAAATTTGGGATTTTAATAAAGCCTAGGGGGCTCCAGTACAAGCCTAATCATTCGGTGTCAAAGTTTTACTTTTATACTGTTATAGAAGACAAAATGAAAAAAAAAA
>JAAGKR010000866.1:120738-157406 GCA_011419295.1 Clarias macrocephalus | reverse complement strand
CTCTGTGTGCATGGAGATTGCATGTTCTCCCTGTGCTTAGTAGGTTTCCTCTGGGTACTCCAGTTTTCTCCAACAGTCCAAAGATCTGCAGATTAAGTTCCCAAATTGCCTGTAATTGAATGTGTGAGCGTATGTGTGTGTCCTGCAATGGATTGGCACTCTGTCCAGGGTACACCTTGTGCCCTAGTCTCCTGGAAGAGGCTCCAGGCCCTCCGCAACCCTGAATATAGGTTGAAGCGGTATAGAAGAGTGTGTGAGTGATTTCACTTACAGTAAATGAAAACTCAGTTTTGACTTAAATTTCCAAAGTGTAAAATACTGAAATAACTAAAAAACAACACAATTTAAAGAAATTTAGGAACAAGGATATAAGAAACAAA
Source organism: Clarias macrocephalus (assembly GCA_011419295.1). Taxonomy (NCBI): domain Eukaryota; kingdom Metazoa; phylum Chordata; class Actinopteri; order Siluriformes; family Clariidae; genus Clarias; species Clarias macrocephalus. Next base: position 157,026 of record JAAGKR010000866.1, on the reverse strand, counting down.
TTAATTGACCTATGCGTCTGTATGGGTCTTTCTAAGGCTTTGGGACTCCAGCAAAACACGTTAAGAGCCATTATACACAAATGGAGAAAACTTGGAACACTGGTGAACCTTCGCAGAAGTGGCCGACCTACTAAAATTACTCCAAGGGCACAACCACAACTCATCAGCCAGGAACTCATAAAAATACCCAAAACAACATCTAAAAAACTGCAGGCGCCAGTTGCCTCAGTTAAGATCAGTGGTCATGATTTAACAATAAGAACGAGACTGAGAAAAAATGGCATCTATGGGAGATTTCCAGTCGAAAGCCACTGTTGACCAAAAAGAACACAAAGGTTCTTCTCACATTTGACAAAAAAAATAAAAATAAAAAATCATTATGCCCAAGATGTTTGGGCAAATATTCTGTGGACTGATGAGACAAAAGTTTGTAAATGTTTGTAAAAGCATCTTTTTATTTATTTATTTTTTTTACAGCAGATAGCAGGTGAGCCACGTCAGCTGTTTGGGAGGGTGATTGTGTGAGGAAAGAAAATGTTTGGAAGTTTTTGTGTGAGGATTCTGTAGCACCTGCAGCAGAGGTCAGGATCCCTGATAACTCAGGAGAGGAAAGGCAACCAATCACTTCACTGTCAACAAACAAAGGTGATCAATGAGAGTGGGGAAAGACAGCACCCAAACATACCACTTCACTATAACACTCTATGCCAGTGAGTCCCCCAGATCTGCTCCTATACCCAAGAACAAATCTATTTACAAAATGGATGACTAAATAAAATATTTACCCTAGACTTTAACACTGAGACTGTGTCTGGGTCTTGAACATTAATTAAAAGGCTGGTGCTTTGTAAGTTAAAGCTGTGCAGTCTGTGGTAGTTTACATTATATGAGGTACAAAATAGTAGCCTGCATTTTTTGATCAAAGTAAGCATCACAGATCAATAAACTAGATAGATAAACTAGCAGCCTCTATCCGGTATTTTACAAGACAGGATAGAACCATTAATACTGCTTGTTTTCTGCAACTCCTGCTCTGAGAGTCCTGAGAGTATGAGAGTATGGACCTGTCAACAGTAGCCACAGTTAGATCGAAAACAGTTATTCAGTCTAATTGAAAAAATAGTTTCCATCTTAACTGTTTATGTGGATGCTGAGCCAATATAATGTGCATTTAATCAAAAAATGCTTTTTTAATTTTTTATATTTATTTTATATATTTATTTATATTTTATATATTTATTTATATTTTTTATATTTATTTTATTTTATTTTTTCTATTCTATTCTATTTTATTTTTATTTTTCTATTCCAGCATGACTGTGCCCCAGTCCACAAATCATTGATTTGTGGACTGGGGCACAGTCATGCTGGAATAGAAAAGGGCCTTCCATAAACTGTTGCCACAAATTTAGGAAGCATAGCATTGTCCAAGATGTGTTGGTATGATGAAGCATGAAGATTACCTTTACCCGACCCTCTCATTTACACACACGTTACTGCCTCTTCTTTCCAGAGCACCCCTCCTTTTTTGCGTCACTAAGTGGGTACGCTCCTGGTCACGTGACTCTAGCATTTGACGCTTTGCTTTCGGAGCAGTGATCCGACTCACTTCCGGATTGAGGGCTCTTACTGCTTCCGGCTTCACATATGCGATGTGGAATGTTTTTGGCAGGAAGAGCCGTCCGAATTCCTGTATTTGTCACTGAACAGTATAATGAAGGTTTTTGTCTTTGTATAGTTACATCGTAGTTACACCGCTGCTCAACTTTCTGTTGTAGTGTCGTTACATAAAAAGCTAAAATGTCCGCATCGGAAGGAACCAAAAACACGAACACGGAACCGTGGGGTGGGTTTGATGACAACATTATGATCCAGGTAACCTAGCTAGTTATTAATAAATTTACAGTTGTTTTTATTTTTGAGGTATTTTCAGTTCAGTAGACATGAGCGGTGTGGTGTCAGTTAACCCAAACACGGTCCATTATCGTTCAGAAATCGTCCTGAAGCTTAAATGCTTCCGTGCTCCCTATACATGTGCACTAGTTAGGGTGCTGCGCCAGGAGTTTGAGATTTGTCCTGCTGTTTGTCTACGTAGTTAGTTTGTTAGCTGTCTAGTCGGATGGTTAGTTTACAGTGTAAATACTGTCACATTGACCACATTAAATTATGAAGCAGCACAGGTTTCTACTCCCTTTTTTGTTGTAATAATATGCCTTTAAACATATCAGTTAATTGTTTTGTTTTGATAGCAACAAGCACAGACCAGGCTGTTTTAGTGGACAGATCTGGTGTACATACTTTTTAAATTCAGACTTGAGGGCGTGATAGACTGGAGATTTTTTCCTAATGTCAGACGAGAATAATAATAATAAAAACAACAACAACAATGTCAGTGTGTCACACCTTAAGTGACAAAATGAAAGGAAAAGGGCTTATCATATGAAAAAAATACTGATAAACTTTGGATATCTGGTTTCATAGTCAGACTCATACTATGTAAATAACTAAATAACCGTACTCACATCAATATACTATTTTTTATTATTACTATTTACATAAACACCTTACCGGTTAATTCCAAGCCAGATAATCTGTTAATATTGCATACTGTATAGGATACTATACATAACCTGTAAATATGAATTTGACAATTACAAGCAAAAATGGTCACTGAAAAAACTCTCTCTCTCTCTCTGTACTTCATATCGGAGGTGGCTCCTGCTTACCGGGAGATCCCCGGTTCGCGCCCTGACACTGCTAGTTTGCCACTGTTGGACCATTGAGCTGGGTCGTTCACCTGTAAATAACTGCCACAGAAATGACGGGTGTATGTCCGTCGCCCGATGTGCCGGTTGGCATGTAGACAGAACCTTCATTTCTCATATCACCCATGAACAATGCTGACAGTCTGAAACTCACCAGTCTTTTTGAATGCTAAGGAAAGATTAGCTTATATCTGTACTTTTTCTTTTCTCTTGCACACCACCCACAGCTGCTAAACCCTGTCTCAATTCAAGGCAAGAACTACAGGGCTAACAGATAACATGACAACAGCTGCTAACATTACTCAAGTTCTACAAACTTCTTTTAGCTTTACTCTAGTGTTTTCTCTGTGACTGCACACCTGAAGTTTGTTTCTCGGTGCTCCAGTGTAATGCTTTTGAAAGCACTTTCTCTTGAGAGTGTAATAATGCAAAGTATAGTATATGTCAAGAGGTATGGATTACTCCTGATTGACGGATGTCAGGTTATTATGGAGGGTGGGTCTAATGAGTCTAAAAAGACCTAGAATTGCAGAAAATGTTAATATAAGGAGCAGCTGAGTTTCTGAGGGTTTTGTTTCGATTGTCATTGCTTTTCAGGGTAGTGGCTCAGCAGTAATAGACATGGAGAATATGGATGACACCTCTGGCTCCAGTTTTGAGGACATGGGAGAAATGCACCAGCGTATGAAGGAAGAAGAGGAGGTGACAGCCGAGGCTGCAGCTACGGAGGATGACACTGGCGAAGATGGGGAGTTCCTTGGCATGAAGGGTCTCAAAGGCCAGTTAGGAAGACAAGTTGCCGATGAGGTTAGCAGCCACCTTGTGTAGCATGGCTTATAGTACTGTATATGTTATTAGTCGACTGTTTTTATGCTTTTTTTTTTTTTACATTTAAATAAACATCGAAGTGTAAGTGTAAACACTTTAAATTTGGCGAACTACTGTATGAACTACATTGACTAGAATGTCCATAGGGATTTCTCTGTATGATACTTCAGTTTCTTCCCATTGTGCAGCCAGTGTAGATTGTTCTCTACGGTACACCACATCCTTTAGTGTTCCCCACACATAGAAATCGAGGGGTGTTAAGTATGGGCAATGTGGAGGAAATTCGACAGCACCTCTGCATCCTATCCAATGTTCTGGCAGCATGTAATAGAGAAAGGCTCTCATGTCTCTGTGCTACACTTTGCTTATATAATTCAATTGGAGTTTTAAAAATGAGCATAGACAACAACTGTTGAAGTATGTATTTATTATTTGGGTGCCCTCTGTATATGATGTAAGCTTGCAGTGCCATTAGCCTGTCAAAAGTGTTTTTGCCAACAATGGCAGCCATGAATATAACAGAGTTGGTAGGGTTTTTGATAAACGTATATTTGCAAACAAAAACTTGATGAATTTTTGCTGATAACATGGCTACATTATTAACATATTTAGTAAGTAATTTTAGCCACTATTCAGCTTGCATCTGATCTCATGCACAGTATTTCTACAAAGCAGTATAGGGACATAAGCATTATATATTATATATAGGAATGTAAACCTTGTCTGTTAGTGATGCAGTGAATGCATCATCAAAATATATTCCATGAATTTGTACAGGTTTGGAAAGCAGGAAAGCGGCAGGCCTCAAAAGCCTTTAACTTATACGCTAACATTGACATCCTCCGACCTTACTTTGACGTTGAGCCTATTCAAGTGAGAAACAGGTAAGGTTTAAAACTAGTCCTGTTCACATGTTTAATGTTGTTGTGATTAGGCATTTTCGCTGATGATCATTCACAATTCTCCACAGATTAATTGAATCCATGATTCCCCTCAAAATGATAAATTTTCCCCAGGTAAGAACATTCCATTGGTTTATAAGGAAGTCACTTTCTGAATAGAATAATTTTGTTCATTTAGAAATCTTTTTATGCTTATATATTTGAGTTTAGAGAGTGCTGATAAAATATGAAATATTCAAATCCATAGAAAATTGCTGGTGAGTTGTATGGACCAATGATGCTGGTGTTCACACTGGTGGCCATTTTGCTTCATGGCATGAAGACTTCTGGAACAGTTATTGTAAGCAAACTCTATACATTTCACTGATATTGTTAACCCAGATAGAACTCTTTGAAAATCTGCCGCACATGCATTTAACCCAAACTGGAAGGAATATTGAGTAATGTTTTATCTTTACTAAAACAGAGAGAGGGCACACTGATGGGAACTGCCATTGGGACGTGCTTTGGCTACTGGGTCGGAACATCCTCCTTCATCTATTTCTTGGCTTACCTTTGCAATTCTCAGATCACCATGCTCCAGATGTTGTCTTTACTAGTAAGTAATGTGGTCAATTCTGACTTTTGAGTTACTTTCTGAGTTTTGATATGTCCTAATTAAGGTGTGGTGACTCATTGTATGTGTTTGATGCTTTAAAACTGTGTTTTGCAGGGCTATGGTCTCTTTGGCCACTGCGTGGTCCTTTTCATCACCTACAATGTCCACTTTCACTCCCTGTTCTATATCCTATGGCTGATATTCGGAGGACTTTCTACTCTTCGGATGGTAATAACAAAATTAATTTACTATTTATTTGCCATGTTCAGCTCAAAGGCTCAACAAAAGATTTAGACAACACAAGTATAGTTATGCCTCACATTTCTGCCCCATTTTAAAGCAGCTCACCTTCTAAGCAGCCAGTTGGATCATATATTTATTAAGATGCAAAATGTCAAAGAGGATACTTAGAACTACTAATGTAGCAGAATTAATATTAGCAGGTTAAAATGACCATTTTTTAAAAAAGCAATTATACAACAGTTAGTTCTGACTGAGTAATCTGATTGGACGAGAGGCTTTCCACGAGTATTCATAATGGAAACTAATAGCATTGGGATGTTTAACTATACCTGTACCACTTCGTGCCCCAGGTGTTCTACAGTGGTTAATTGCACTTACTGTTGGTTGAATCATGGGTGAAAGCAGGTCAGTACTCTATTTGGAATTCAACCCCGGGACCCTAGACATTAGCTGATCTATCCTTAAGCGGAATAAGTGGAAATATGAAGGGCAACCTTTAAGATTTATAGGACTGTCCACCACCTCCACAGTTAATTCTCTTCACCTTTTGGTTTAAAATTACTTTCACTAACTGTTGGTCATCATCATTCAATCACGAGTTACTCCTTTACGAGTTAAATTTTTTTTTTTATATTTAATAATTTTTTTTCTTTGAAAATGTAACACATTCACATGTCAGGTCTACACTGTTAATTATAAGTAACACAAAAGAACACAAACTTATAAAGAACACAAGAGAAATTGATGCAAGGAGTCAGTTCATGTCTGTTTTTTCCTTTCCCCTCTATTTTCTCATTCAGGTGGCTGTTCTAATTTCGCGCACTGTAGGTAAAACTCCTCGTCTCGTTTTGTGTGGCACACTAGCAGCGCTCCACATGCTTTTCCTGCTTTATCTGCATTTCGCCTACCACAAGATTGTTGAAGGTAACAAACATGCAAATAAAACAAATATGCAAATTCAGTGTACATCCAACTATATTCAGTATTTGCTATATAAAGTAACTATTCATCTTTAATTTGATCTCATTTAATCACAGTTAATTTAGGGTACTGTACTTGTGCTATAACAGAAAATTTAAGAAAGGAGCCCAGTTTCCCTAGGCAGCCAAATAATAAAAGTATTGTCTCTTGTGAATAGCAAGACATTATTATTACCTTGTGATAATAGAGTTCATGTCTTTAGTCTATATTTGAGTCTACTTTTAGCAACAGTTATGTGGTCCAAAGGACATAATATATAACTGGGTCGGATTTTTGGAAAAGGTGTCAGCTTAAAACATAGCTATATGCATATTTGTTTTTCAGGTTCACTTCTAGAGATGTCTCTTTAGTCATGTTATATCATCAATCATAATGTCAAAATTTTTTTACAATTATAATTGTTTTTATTGACCAATACCAACCAGTTCATGCATTTAACAAATCAGCTAGCTGGTTACTGAGAACAGAATTTATTTTCCAATGCAGTTTAATTTGAAATATAGTATAGATATATTATATAATTTTTATCCCTCTCTAATAATACATTATTAATAAAACATGGATTTATGTTATTTTTAAGGTATCCTGGACACCCTAGAAGGACCCAATGTTCCCCCTATTCAGAGAGTGGCCAGAGATGTCCCTAATGTAGCCACTGCTGTTGTGAATGCCACAGTGAAATCTGTAGCTGCAGTCATACACTCGCAGTAATCACTTGTTCTGATGCTTTTCTGTTTGGACAAGGAAACCGGTTTGGATGTAAAGGACCTGGGCTCAGGAGAGTTACAAAGGGGAAATCTTATCTAGCACCTCAACGAAGCCCCAGTCCACTTATCAAAGTTAAATATAACCTATGATACGATAACTGACATAAGGTATGGTCATATGGTGGTTTAATTTGATCCTGAAAAGGCTTAGACAAAAAGGGTTGCCAAACCGCTCCCCATCATCACTGCACATTGGTCTTACTATAATATTTCCCTGAGATCATCTGCAATAAAAAAAGATGTGTTAAGCAACAGGAAAAGTTGCTCCAAGTTGCTTTATTGGCACTGGACACATAAATATTTGTATAAAATAACACTAAGAATCCATTCATGTAAGTAAAGTGCTGTGGACTTTGCCTTCTCTGAGTGACACATCACCACATGTACTTATTAATTTAAAGTTTAAACTAGGGACTAGGACATTGTAGCAGGTAAATATTATTATTTCATTTAAAATTTACCAGTTGTATAAAAATTCTCATAATTTAAAAACAAGAGAAGCTACTATTACAAATGTGATTCTTGTTAGGACAATTCTATTTATTATTAATATTCAATTGTCACATGTAACTTACAGCAAAGTGAAATTATTCTTTCACATTATTCCAATTAAACTGGATTCAGAGCACAAGGTCAGTTAGGATACAGTACCACTGGAGCAGATTAAGGTCCTTGCCCAAGGGCTCAACAATAGCAACTTGGTGATGCTAGGGCTTGAAACTTTGACCTTTTTATCAGTAACCCAGGTCCTTAACTGTTTGAGCCACTACTGGTCTTGATGCTATTGAGAAATTATTTTAATAAACTCTTTTTACCCTGCTACTTTAAGTCATGTTGTAACCATTAATTTAAATTTAATTGGATAAAACATATGCAATAGTAACTGAAAATTGAGACCCTGTTAGTTAATTAACCGTTTTTGCTAAAGAGCCTTCTTTTTTGTCTTGGTTTCTGATTGATAAACCTTATCTTGTATTCATAAGGAACACACTGTTTAGTTGGTGATAAATCTTTAGAGAAGTCTAAAGCCACAATTCATTCATGTTTTCTTGATTAAATTACTTGTACTTACACTGCAACTTTGCAGCAGATATTCTGCAGATGTACTGCAGGTGTGGGAGGTTGGAAGTCTTCTAAAAATGAAATCTGTAAAACTGGCTGTTTTTTTCTGGTTGTATTATTATTATTATTATTATTATTATTATTATTATTATTTTAACAAATTGGCATATGTTGACTTCTGCTTCTTTTTCCAAAATGCCGACTTTGGCTAATACTAGATATATAAAACTTGAGAACTAAAAAGCTACGTATACATTGGTTCGATAGATGGTGACAAAAATAGCTTGCCATCTTTTTTGTTTTTTAAGCAAAAAAAAAAAAGTATATGGTCAGTTTCTTTAATGTACTTTCTAATTTGGGCAGAAGTTAATTTAGTATGAACAGTTTCTTGATGCAGATATGAGATGATCATATTTTTTAATTCATTTATGTATTTTTTTTTTTTTTATCTTTTCCTCCTTAGACTACATGGAGGAACTGTGGGTGTAAGATTATGGATATCAATATGTGCTCATTATGTCTTTGACATGTGGACTTTGTATTTATAGGGATGCTGTACAGATAAAATTTAGAATAAAAGTAATGTATTAAAACAAGTTTAATATGAGTTTGTTTATGCTGAGACTTCTTAAACGTAGTGTCTGATGGTTGTTTTACAATTCAGTGATTTATCTTTGATAATCAATAATAATTAGGATGTGTGATCATGTGTATAACATGTTGTAAGTAAAACATTCTTTTTATATTCTCTCACCAACAAAACATGTTGCTCACTGTGACTGTTGTTTTATTGTTAGGTTAATGAAACACTACTGGTTCAAGCCATCAAGATGTTTACAAGTCAAATTGTGGAGCTTTAAAATTATTTCTACCCTCACCTCTTAATGTGAATTGTGGTGTAAGAAGCTGGGTTATAAAGGTTGGGAGGGGAAAGAAAAAGCTTTTCTGTACTTGGCAATGAGAAGTTCTGCCATATACCACCTGTGTTTGTTTTAGGAATCTAGGCTTACATTTCACCAAACTCCATGAGGAGATGTCTTTGCAACCTGATCTACTCTGGGTTAACCAATCAGCCATCACCTGTTCTTAGGGCTGAACTGATTAGGTTACATCTTACAATATTATAAAACCTTACAATGACAAAAAGCTCAAAAAGAATTTAACGGAACATCAGCTGGGTATTACTCAATATTTAGTTAATATTTTTATCTAGCTAATGTTTTTATGTTGAGCTTTTATTTATTTTATTTATTTTTTTTTTTTTAAGTATGTTACTTTTGAGAGACATAAATAAGATTGGTCTGACAACCAAGCTTGGTCTAACAATTTAAAAATCTGAATCCCTATGAAGAATTCAAAGAAGAATGTGAAATATAATGCACCAGCTAGGATAGATGGTTAAACTGTATAGCTTGTGTTAAGATAGTTGATCACTGGTCAGACACAGTTGAATTTTTCTACATTTGCACCCATCTGCCTCTGTATTGGCTAGGCACAAGCCACAAGAGTCGAAACTCTGCCTGCAGCACTGACATGCCTCAGGGAAATTTATTGCAATATACAGTAGATCAGACTCTGATCTATAAACAGTGTGCAACTATAGAAAAAAGAGAACTCAACAATAGGACTACACACTGAGGGGCCAGGATAAGGATAAGAAATCTGTAGAACACTAAACATTTATTACAAATCTCAAATCTTTATTAACATTTCTAAAGGTTTTATGTTGATAATATGTGGAGCATCTGCCATCCAAGGCTCTGGATGTGAGCAGTTACTAGAACAACTAACCTGTGAACACTTACAGCTGCTGTTCTAGAACATTCATCAGCCCCTTTTTGACTGGTGCTATACTGTTACTCTTTCTTTGTTACTGGCCATGCTGGAATCAGACACGTTGTCTCTACTTGAGCAAACACTGAACAGCGTAGACAAACAAGTTCATGTGGTATCTGTAGAAAAAATTACCCAGGATGCTTTGAGACTCATGGAAAACATCTAAACTCATTCTGGAGAGACTCTGGCACAGATGCAGCTCCAAAGATATGGTTTCTTTTGAATCAGTGGTTAAGGTTTTGGACTGATCTGAAAGTCCCAGGTTCAAAACCACTAAGTTGCCACTGTTGAACTCTTGAGCAAGACCCTTAACCCTCAACTGCTCAGATGTATAATCGAAAGAAAAAAAAAAAGTATGTCGCTATGGATGAGTGGCTGCCAATTGCTGTAAATTTTAATTAATTTTACAACTTGATGTAGTGAGACTGGTGCAGAGGTGGAAACTAAGGCAGCACAAGGACTTTTTAGACTAATGGGCATATTTTGATATGGATCCTTAGAGATGTAAAAAGCTTGGATCTGCAAATACATAATTGCTAATATTTGGAAGATTTCCAATTTCCATCTTATCACATAATGAATCAACCAGACATCTAACTGGCATGAGTGGAAACCATTAGAAAGCCCTGTGTGTTTTTACGGGGCTGTCTCAAGTCTGTGAGGCTATTCGTATAACAATCTAGACCCGACTAATCGCATGTGATATCCTCACATGGTACACGGTGGAGCGTGTAATCGCATCAGTCGCTCTGGGATCTTTTCCCAGCTGAGGAAACTCGCTCATCGGTGACCTGCATCGCAGGCGCCCCTTAAGACAAATCCCTCTACAGTCAGCGCTCACATGATTATCTGCACCGAGAGAGAGAGAAACTACGAGAAATTGGGCTTCATATAAAATCGTTTTTGTCCCTGTATATTCTCGGCGACCCTGGACGGATGGTGTCCATGGTAACGGTCACCAGGAACGATTAGCTTTGTCTGAATACCGCAAAACGCATTGTTTCTCGCGCAGAACCTGAAACCGAGTGCACTGCACCTGTTCCTGACGACACACGACTTGGACACCTCGTCCCCGCGGCCCTGTTGTCGGGAGATCAGTCTCCACGCAAAACCATGTCCTGGTAACTCTGGAGCTGCGCTAAACCTGCAGCTAACGGCATGAGCGCGAATCCTCAGCGTTTCTAGTTTCTAAATCAAGCGGCATGCGGTTCCCTTTCCACGTCAACGCCGTAGCGCGCGTCTCGGCGATGTAGCTCGCGCTTTCCGGCGGGGCGTCGTCTGGTTTTGATCTCGCCGCTTGCTGCCTTGCCTCGGTTGCTGCCTTTCCGCGATGGTGTCGACTCGCCCGTGACGCCCAGTTTCACCAGTATGCTGCCCGGCTCAATCCAGATCACGGGAGAGGCGCTGTCCGGGGCAGAGATCCGGGACATCTGCGACAGTCTGAAGGAGAACAGCGTGCGGCTGCTGTCGGTGCGGGGCTGTCAGCTGTCTGACCGGGACTTCGCGCGCGTGTGCCGCGGTGTGTCCGAGTCGCGCTCGCTCGCGCAGCTCAACCTGAACCTGGGCGTGGTGTCGAGCGGCGGCCGCGCAAAGCAACTCGCCGAGGCGCTCTCAGCCAACAGGTCCATACAGACACTATTGTAAGTAAAACATCATGTGGTCGCTATGTTCTTTCTAAATGCTCCTCATCGGGCTGTGTCCTGGTCCAGTTTTTGAGCAACTTTCTCACAGTTCAGAGACGTGGTAATGTATATCAACACCCAGGGTTGAAGTCCTGTGGCAATAGACTCACTCACTCACCGCTTTATACCGTATACAGGGGCCTGGAGCCTATCCTAGGAGACTTGGGGGACACCCACTCACATTCACACACTGATTTATCCTGTATAGAGGGTCACATGGGCCAGGACCCTATCCCAGGAAGCTTGGGGCTAAAGGTGGAGAACACCCCAGACAGAGTGGCAGTCCATCTCAGAGCACACACACACACACACACACACACACGTTCATTGGCACACCAGGAAACCGGCATACTCGGCGGAAACCCACTAACATGCAAACTCCACGCACACAGACCCGGGTTAGAAATCAAACCCTTGACTAGGGGTGCGAGGCCACAGTGCTAATCACTGCATCACATGCCACCTGTGGCAACTGTCAGGTCTATAAGTGTTTTTTGACTTTGTACATCACAACAAAAATAAACTGTCAAGATGTGATTGAAGTGTAGACATTCAGCCTCAAAAGGGTATAACAACAAAAAAAAAACTAAGCCCATTTTTCGAGCTGTCTAAAGAGGTAGCGATGCGAGTTAAAGGAATCCATCAAGCTCATTAGGCTGAACAAACTGACCGATCAGATAGATAGCAGATACACTGCCCGGCCCAAAACAAAATCAACACCTGGATTTAACTAAGCAAACAGTCTGGATAATTACTGCAGTAATTACTATGGTTCAGATGGCAAAAAGTTATTTAAGACTAACTGATGCAGTGAGTAGCTTCTCATTTCTTAAATCAGTCCATGTCAGAAGACATTATCCTGTGGTTGTGGTAAAGATGTTACTCTGTTTCACAAGGGTCAAATCATTGGCCTGCATCAAGCAAAGAAAACAACTGCTGAAACTACTAAAATTGGGTTAAGAACTGAAAATGCATGATTAAAACCTGGAATTATAGTGGTAAACCATCATCTTTAGGGAAGAAATGCAGTCGGAAAACATCTTGAATAAGGGTGATGGGAAATCACTTAAACATTTAGAAAAATCTAATCGTAAAAACAACAGTAGAACTCACCACCATGTTTAATAGTAAAAGCAAGAGCATTTCCAAGATAGAAGCATGGGAAAGTGTGGCTTGGTGGCCTGCAGTAGACCAGCATCATATTTTAGGGTGAACTCTCCTGCCTTCCTCCAGATCCCCTGGGACTCCCGGAAATCATTTTCGTAAAGCAAAAAGGGAGCTCAGAGGAGCGGGAATAGCTAAACCTGCATCACTAATTTACTGGACTACTAATCTTCAGAGCTAGCAGTCTCCAGTTCGGTACAGTTCAAAGTGACAGGATCTTTGTAATAGCAAGCATAGCGAACTGTTGTGATGAGACTCTCTTCATTATCAGGTCATATATGAACTTCAAAATATGAGCACAAAAAAGAAATATAAAGGCATACTGTATATAACACAAAAAAACTTATGACGCACTATGTCAGAACGGCAGAACTTTATTCACTTAAGTTCTCAAATGACACGTCCTCTAACTGTCTTTCTGTGTTCCTGTCACCCTCACAGTCTGCATGGAAGCCCTCTTTTAGATGCAGGGTTGATCACTCTGAACACAGCGCTGTCAACCCACCCTTCACTGGTGTCCTTGGACCTGGGAGATTGTATGCTGGGAGATGAGGCGATTCAGCTGATTTGTGGCATGTTGCCTCCAGATGGGGCCAAATCTGGTATAAATAAATAAATAAATAAAAGCTTGTGTCAACCTTAAAAACAAGTACACTAAAATTCATTAAACATTTTATCCATGTGTAGTATTAAAATCACTTGGCAAACATTTAAGCATTGTAAGTAAAGTGGGGAAGAAATGCTTGCTGTTATTAAAGTTATAGACAAGTGGTGTTTTATTCTTGGGTTATAAGTGGACCAAAATATTGATGGACCAAATTTATTGTTATTTTCGATTTACGTTTTCTGTTTCCTGCAGGTCTCAGAGAGTTGACACTAAGTGCAAACCCAGCAATCACCACTAAAGGCTGGGCTCGCCTGGCAATCGCAGTGGCTCATAGCTCACAGCTCCGCGTCCTTAATCTAGATTACAATCCCTTAGGTAAGCATTCCTGAACATGTTTAATACTTTATGGATGACATGCACTCAAAAAGATGACATCAAGTGAAAAAGATTCAGATATAGTAAAATTTCCCGACTATGTCGTATTACATGAAAATAGGTTCAAACAAATGTGTTCAAACTTGCATTATATAGACAAAAGTATGTGGATACGTAAGCGGCCAAAAGCATGACGGTGCCCCTTGGCGCAAAGTGAGGTCCAAGGTTGGAGTAGAAGACATCGTCACCCTCACACACTCGTGTGACCTGCACAGAACCCTGACCTCAAACACACTTTTGGAATAAACTGGAGCACTGACTCATCTTCACTGAACATCAGTGCCTGACATCACTAATGCTCTTGGGCAAATCTTCACAGCCACGCTGCAAAATCTAGAAGAAAGCTTTTTCAGAAGAGTCCAGATTATTATAACAGCAAGAGGGTGCAGTGTTCAATCTGAAATGGTCAACAAGAACATTTTGTTGAACTAAATTCAAGCTTGTTCTACTGTGAGATCATTTTGCTTTTTTCTTTTAAAAGAAGCCTTGTTCTGCATACATGAGCTCACAAATACCTGCTGGTGTCCCTGTTATTGACCAGGAAGGGAGAGAGGGTGTGAGATCACTCCCACACAGACAGCACAACCATATTTGCTCTCTCCCAGCTGATGCTTTTCTGTTACATTACTTGAAACCCTTGAGTTCCAGTTTTAATATTAAAGATTCTATATTTTGTTGCTTCTTTAGCAAGTTAACATAGGGCACAGAGATCTCCAAAAGGGGATCATTTGCCTTGTATGAGGTCACATTAAGGAAAAAATCTAATTGGCTTGTTTAAGCCCTGACCAATAGTACAGTGGGAAAAGGACAAAAAGCAGAGAATGTTTTTTCCTCATATTTATTTGTACACACACTGGGGACCTATCAGAATGTCTAATGTTGCACAATAGTTCAATTAAATTTTATTTATATAGTGCTTGTAACAATGGTCATTCGCTCAAAGCAGCTTTATAGACTCAAAAAGAAGATTGGGTAAATGAGTTTGAAATATGTGAGGAAATATGTTAAAAATCAAAAGAATCAGATTTTCCCTGACGAGCAAGCCGAATGTGACAGTGGCAAGGAAAACCCCCCTGAGATGGCAGTAAGAAAAAACCTTGAAAGGAACCAGACTCAACAGGAAACCCATCTTTATTTGGGTGATAACGGATGTGTGCTAGGTGGCTGAAAGTGTAGTGTATAACAAGTGATGTGTTTAAGTTAATATTGAGTCCACTTTCGTTATTGGAGGCTCAGGTTCAAAACTGTAGTAAAATTAGTCCTGAACTAGGGCAGTGGTGGCTCAGAGGGCGAAGGCACTGAGTTACTGATCGATTCCCAGCTCAGCCAGGTTGCCATTGTTGGGCCCTTGAGCAAGGCCCTTAACCCTACCTGCTCCTGGGGCGCTGTATCATGGCTGACCCTGCGCTCTGACCCCAGTTACGCTGGGATATGCGAAGGAAGGAATTTTACTGTGCTGTAATGTATATGTGACAAATAAAGTCGACCTCCCAAGAGGCTCCATAGAGAAAGTTTTGGCATTACATTTTGTAGGTGCAAATCTCCATATGCATATATAAGAGCTACAGACCTGACGAGTTGTTTGTGCTGATCATACGTAAACACAAATGTTTCACAGCTCCTTGTTGTTTGTGTTCACCTTCATTATTAAATTGCTTTTAAATCCTGAACACAATTGCCATTTTAATATGCTAGAAACTTTCAAGTCCGTTATCCCAGTATTCAGTCCATGTTGGCATTTATCCATGCTGTGATGAGCACACAGTGAAAACCACCAGTGTGTATGAGGAGGGCTACACATTAATGACACTGTGTCCTTGTTTTAGTTTCCGAGCATTTTGCTGATTTGCACTTTCCACCGAATTAAAATACCATCTAAGGGTCCAAACTGCCGCAGCAATGCGATGGCTGCAATTTCAGGTCTCAGAAGCATGACACATTTCTCTGTATCTCAGCTCTTTTTTTAAAATGCATTTCTTAGGGGACCAGATTGCGGGAATGCTGGCTGTTGCTGTGGCGTCCAGCCGGACTCTGGAGGTTTTAGACTTGGAGGGAACAGGGCTCACAAATCAATCAGCACAGGTAAACAGTACAGACAAGAATGCTGCAGTATCCTCATAAATAAGCACTGGCAGTGTGTAACCACGATCAACATTTAAATTAAAATGTAATAAAATTACATAAAATTTGATGTAAATTAAAACGAATCTGTACAGCAGCAGTCGCTCAATTCTGATCTGTTTTTTCCAAAATCGTCGACGAATCCTGTCAGAATTAGAGGCAGTTAAATATAATCTTTATATGATATTACATGTCCTTGTATGTGTTCTGTCCTTCTTTTTCGCTCTTGTTCTGTAGCAGGGTTCTACTGATGTTCAGTTAAAAATATGAGTGTTCTCTCAAAATTATTATGTTTGTGGTTAAACATATTGAATTCCATTATTTACCCTGGAAAATATGATCAGTATGAAAATATGGAAAATATGATTATTTACTATGAAAAATATGATATGAAAGCAGCCTCCTGTTATATACGCACCAAATATTTATATTTAATCATACACTCGTTTTCCTTTCTGGAGAATTTCTTTGCATGTGCCAACCTCATTTCTCAAACAGTAAAGGATCATCTGTGCGCAGAATAAAAGCTGTGCAAGAGAGAGAAGAAAACCTCCCTTTGTTCAACCTGAACAACAGTCACATCTGTAGCCCCACTGCAAAGATATCGTAATCATCAAGCTGTCAGTGCCGCTCCAGTGATTAAAAGAAGAAGCATACCTTAAAAATGCCTTGTAGCCTGCACATACTGTAACCTTGGCTACATCAGCTGACATTACTGTAACCAGCGCGTACAAGTAGATCGCATCTTATAAACTTCCATTCGCTCACACATATGACATACTCGGATTTATATTATACATTTTCAGATGTGCATTGCATACCCCAAGTCTGGTCCCACAGTCACTCATGAGTCAGAATGGGCCATTAAATATTTGGGCAAATCTACACTGTCCTCCATCAGCTGCTGAGAGCCTTCCAGAACTAGTCTGGACCTTTGTGACCTCACTACTAGTTATAGCCGTGAACTGACTTTCGAATGATCAGCTGTGTAGAATGAACATGCTTTTCGCAAATCCAATATCCAGATACGTACGGCATGCAAATGACACAACCTCAAATAATCTATTAGTCACAGCAGTCCAATCTGTAACAGTTACAGAGCTATGAATTACCATACGGTGCAGCCCGACTGCTGAGCATCTGCTTCTGTTTATTATACCAACTATGTTCCATTTTGTGTTATAAATGATTTTGATTGATTTTGTGCTGTAATCAAAATGCTCAATAGTATGAAAATTATTCAATCGTATGAAAATTATTCCGCATTCTCCCAGATCCACTATTTCCCAATTTGAGTCCTGGAATATGGCCGTCCCATCAGGGGAAAAACTGCTAGATGTTATAACTTGGTCATTGAGGATATTCAGGTCATCAGCTTATAACGTTACTGAGTCTAAGCGTGACCAACTGAAGCAAGCCCAAGTCATAACACTGCTTCAGAGGTTTCTACCGAGGGTGTTATGCACTTCCCTTCTTCACTTTTGCACCCGTCACTCTGGTATAGGGTCAATCTGGACTCATTAAACCACATGGTCTTTTTCCATTGCTCCAAAGTCCAATGTTTATGCTCCCTAGCAAATTGAATCTCTTTTTTTTGTTTATTACTACTGATGGTGGTTTTTATGACCACATACCTGTTTAGTCCCATTACGTGTGGGGAAATGCTCTTAACTAAAACGTAACTAAAAAACTTCATTAAATGTAGCTGTAATTTATACAGCTGTCGATTTTTATGATGCAACTTCACCATGGTCTCTGATGGTGGCCATTCATGTTTTTGTTGATGGGTCAGCACTATCCTTCCAGGTTTTAATAAACTATTGGATAGTTCTTACCTCAATTCCAGTCATTCCTGATGTTTTGTTTGGTTGATGCAGGCCAATAGTACTATTTGACCCTTCTGAAATGGCAACATTTTTTGCCCAGGCAATGTGTGTCGTCGTACTGTATAGCAGTGTGTATGTAGTGCACACTGCTATGTGAAACACCTGCCTATTAGATCGATTTCATTCAAGATGCCATTGACTAACAACAACATGGTGAAGCCCACTCTGGGGAACATTAGTAGTTGGTCTACCCTGAATAAAAAGCTAAAAATTAGTGTTGTGCGAGCATATAACTGATATTATACTCTATACTGTGAGGTAGATGTTAAAATGTAGGTGCATTTGTAGTACTAGTAAACATCACTAGATGGTGACATTGCAAGCGTTTAATGTGGATCTAGGGCTGTCGTGACGATGCATAGTACTGCCAACCTTCCAAGCCTTTCATGTGGGTTAGATAGGAGCTGCCTGAGTGGAGCATATGGGTTAAAACACAAGGATTAAAGATGGTTAGGAGGCCCACTGCACTTTATTTGTGCTCCAAAGAAATGCTGAAGAGTTTTAGAGATTGACTGATCTCAAATATTATACTGGCCTCACCAACTGTGCTTTCAGCTCAATCATGGTTTGTGTTTGACTATTAAATATTTGATGTGCTATTTTCATTTCTCTGTACAAGCAAATCCAATATCAAACAAGCATCATAATAGGACCGACCAAAAAGCGGAAAAAATGGCTCTTATACTCACAGCATCGCTTCATCACCTTTCTGTCTCTTCAACCATCAGTATACTTTAATATATGGGGGAGGACAAAAATGCAGGCTGAAACGGTTAATGTCATTGACCCTTCTGTTACTGCCGCACCAGGTCTTCCTGGACATGGTGGAGAACTACCCGACCTGTCTGCGTGTCCTGGTGCTGGCTGAGAACGCCATCAGCCCTGAGCTGCAGCAGCAGATCTCGGACCTGCTGTCTGAGGGCGAGGAGGATGAGGACAGGGATGCAGAAGCCCACGGCAGCTCGGTCACCATGCGAGAGAAACCCGCCTGGCTTCCCCACAGCAGTAAGGGCTGATCCACTCTCCCGCACTGTCCTTCCTTCCGACTGAGCTGAACTCTCTTATTGTCCCTCTTTCTCTTTCTGTGTGGAACTTTCCAGGAGTCATCGGCACTCTGAAGAGCAGGAGTGTTGGTGTGTTTAGAGTAATACAGGAGTATCTGTAGCATTGCTTGTGCAATATAAGGACAAAGTGTATGCTTTATTTAGATAGCAGGGGTGTCTTGAAGGGCCACAGCACTGCAGAGCTTAGCACTCTACCTCTCGTAATACTTGTACTCACTCTGTAGCCAAAACTAGAATTTATGTAAGCAGTATAGCACAAACAGGAGAGCGGTTATAGTGAATATTGGCATGATTGTCATTTGGTCATAGCTAATCACAGTCATGCCAGTGTTCAGCATCAAATGCATGGCTGCACGTCAGATATTGCTTTTTTTTTCCTGTAAACATTTTGGGGAAATGACATTTTAGACACAACATGGCCAAAAGAGTATTTTTGCTCCACTAATACAGTATAAATGTTATTAAAGAAGCCACACCCGCTTTATAGCATGTTGGCGAGCACAGGAGTGCAGCTGATATGTACAGTGAAACATATGACATATTTAAATTGGAAATATATGAGCAGTCTTGGAACAAGGCTAGACCAATCAAATTAGTGAAAAAAACTTTTTTTTTGTACTTATTTCTATTTTGCGCATTTAGATAAACATGATGCATAAGGATCACATTCCAGCAAGCCTTCTTCATAGTGCTTTTTCTTACAAGTTTATCCAATGTAGTTTTTGGACCATAATACTCCGATAATGCACAGTGAACATGCATCAGTTCTGACATGAGACAGCATTTTCTTCACTTCTCAAATTTTACAATGTTGGCTCTTGATTTTGAAAGGAATCATTTGTCAACAGTACATATGCAAACTTTTAATTACCACGTCTAGGGATAATTGCGCAGTGGAAATGGCAGGTATATTGAGAGTCACAAACATGATTTAGAGAGCCATGGAGCGGACAATAAAACAGGATTTCTTTTCCCTCCCTATGCACAATGTTCATATGCATGATTTAGTTTAATGTGGAAAACGAGAAACAAAATCAGGGTCACGAGATCAATGCGTGCGCCTCCTGCACTTTATTTGTACTCTCAGTGTGAGGTTTAGAGTGCTCAGAGTCATATAATTGTTGAAGCAGCTGTGAGTTAAGTGTGCAATATGCAGAGACCAGAATCAAAGAAAAAAATCCAAAATATATGTGCAATATACTGTACTCTCTGCTCACAATATTCTATAATAATTGCTTTAAAAAAACAATTACAGGACACTGTGATCTCCTCAAACGTCAGCTAAACTTAAAGTGGGTGGTTCTTTAGACGAAAAGAAAAATTTGCCAAACCATGGACTTAATTTTATTAACTTGGGGCCAAAAGTAAAGAAATAAATTAAGAACATGAATGATGTTCTCTAGTTGTACTGTAGCTCACAGCCACATTCAACTGAATTAATGTAAACATGTGGTGGTGATAAAGTTTGGGTCCATAGGTATTTATCCTTAGTTCAGATCCAAGATGGATTCAAATAGAATAGAACCAGATCCAACACCAGTCAACCTTGTTCCTTTGGGTCATCTAAATTAGTAGTGTATTAAAATCAATGCAAAGCACTAAAGGAGGGGATCATCTCACATGAGATGTAAGCATGCATGTAAGCATGTACAATACAGACCAAAAGTTTGGACACACCTTCTCATTCAAAGAGGTTGAATTTGTATTATGGGAAGAAAAAAGCAGCTAAGTGAAGAAAAAAACGAGTGGCCATCATTACTTTAAGAAATGAAGGTCAGTCAGTCCGAAAAATTGGGAAAACTTTGAAAGTGTCCCCAAGTGCAGTCACAAAAACCATCACGCGCTACAAAGAAACTGGCTCACATGCGGACCGTCCCAGGAAAGGAAGACCAAGAGTCACCTCTGCTGCGGAGGATAAGTTCATCCCAGTCACCAGCCTCAGAAATGGCAGGTTAACAGCAGCTCAGATCAGAGAGCAGGTCAATGGCACAGAGTTCTAGCAGCAGACACGTCTCTAGAACAACTGTTAAGAGGAGACTGTGTGAATCAGGCCTTCATGGTAGAATATCTGCTAGGAAACCACTGCTAAGGACAGGCAACAAGCAGAAGAGACTTGTTTGGGCTAAAGAACACAATAAAGAAAACTCTTTGAATGAGAAGGTGTGTCCAAACTTTTGGTCTGTACTGTATCAGGTCCGATGTTCTTGTATTCAGCGAATATAAAATTGCTGCAAAGTCTGATGTCATATATAATTAAATATATTTGCCCATAGATCCAGATTTTATTGGCCCCCTGTATAACTTCTTAGCCAGTTTGATATTACAGGCTTGTCATCTTTGCAACCTGTATCAGATCATGTCTCCTCAACAACAGACAAGTCCACAAAACCCATTCATACTGATATAAATAAATGAAGTCTTCTGATCTACATGTTTGAGAAATGTCCCTGATTTTGATTTTCTGACAATTATCGAGAGTTGTTCGAGGTTCATTAAGTGTGTTCAACGAGAGGAAACTAATCTAATCTCTGCAGGTGTTTGGCTCTCCAGAAGCGGATTCTGAGCCCCTTTGATTAGCTAGAGAGTTGCATCCGTCTAAAAACCAGTATGGTTTTTAGTATCAGTATACCATATGGTTAAAAAATGTAGCATTTGACTCCATGTATATTGTGTAAAGACCAGTAAGAAGAGAAATGGTACTAGAGAACTGGAGTTGTTCTTTCCTCTCTTCTTTGGAATTGCAGTTTTTCAAACAAACATTTATGCGATGTTTCTGACCCTTCCAGACCCCAGCTCCCAGATGGTCCTGATGTCATCGGGACTGGGCGAGAGCTTTATGGGAGAGACTGACTTGTGATAACTGGAGCTGCCTTTGGTTTTAGGTTTGCCCTGCACGTCGCTACAGTCAGCCCATGCGTCAGCGTGCAGCCACTCACAAAGCATGACGTGTAGCATTTAGTGGTAGACTGTTCAAAGCCGGCACAAAAAACCTCGACCACCAAGTGACTTATACAATATATAGTGAATTATTTATTTGCCTGATGTACAATCTATTTATAAGCAACTATTTAAGCTACAGCGTACTCTCAATTAGATCGGTTAAGTAGGGTTGTTGTGATGGCCTGAATAAATCTATTTACATCTTTCTAAGTGCTGTGTCCTTGTCATAACTCTGTGCACTCGGGGATCCTACCAATACGAGATATAATGCTGTTTGCTAAGTCTTTTTATACACACACAGTGGTGATGGTAACACTACACACAATACAACTAAATGACCCAAGTGAAAAACAGGTGTTTATTTTTTTCAAAAATTGACAAGTATATACATAAGGACTGAAATACAAGTATTCTGACCCATTACTAGTCAAACCACCTTTGGCAGCAATGGCAGCTTCAAGTCTGCTTGGGAATGATGCTACAAGCTTGGCAAACATTTCCAATGGATGTTTCTTCCATTCTTCTTGGCAGAATCTCTTAAAGCTCAATCAGGTTGGATGTTCATCATCCGTGCACAGCCATTTTCAGGTCTGGCCAGAGATGCTCTATTGGGTTCAGGTCCAGATTCTGGCTTGGCAACTCCAGGACTTACACAGAGTTGTCCTGAAGCAACTCCTCTGTTTTCTTGCAGTTATGCTTTGATTCATGGTCTTGTTGAACTATAAACCTTCATCTCAGCCTGAGATCTTGAGCACTCCGGAAATGGTTTTCATTTAGGATAGCTCTTTATTTTACCTTTGTAATGACGAAGCTCCCAGTCCCAGTGGCAGAAAAACATCCTCACAACATAATGCAGTCACCACCATGTTAGACTGTAGGGCTGTTTTAATAAGGCGATGTGCACTGCCTGATTGCAAGTAGTTCAAGCTTTGTGTCATCAGATTTTGTTTCACATGGTCTGAGAATCCTTCAGGTGCTTTTTGGCAAATTACCAGCTGGCTGTCATGTTGCTTTTAGTGAGGAATGGTTTCTGTCTGGCCACTCTACCATATAGGCCTGCCTGGTGGAGTGCTGCAATGATGGCTGTCAAGGGTCACTCAGGATCCCATTTACATTTGTATAGTGAACTTTGGGTTCCTGACGACTCCTCTGACCAAGGATCTTCATCCCTAGTTTACTCGGTTTTACTGAGATTCCAGAAGTGGAAAGACTGTTTGTTGTTGCTAATCTCTTAACCCTCACCAGATGTGTATCTTGACTCAATTCTGTCTCACTGATCTACAGATAATCCTGTTGACCTCATGGATTTGTGTTCACTCTGACACTAATTATGTCCAGTGAAGTCAATTAGGCACAGGTAGACTCCCGTCTAGTTGTAGAGTCACCTTGAAGACCACCGATAGGTGTAGGATGCACTAAAGCTCAATTGCAAGTGTCATGACAAACGCCTTTATTTTTTTTTTTTAATAAATTAACAAAACACTCACCTGTTTTTATCTGTCATTGGGGAGTATTGTGCATGGAGATTTTGAGACGTTTTAAGACTAGTATGAAACATAAAATGTGGAAAATTTAAAAACTTTGACCTTTAAACCTGCACAGGGTAGTACAGCAATGTGCGCCAAGTGAGTAAAGCCAAATTTCTTTTATAAGGCAAATTGCTTGTATTTCTTTTTTTTTTTTTATTTCAGCTCGGCGCACAAATCAAATCATTACTACTGTTCACAGCAAACCCACATTGTTTTTATAACTCATCTAAAATGATGAAATTCTGCCTGATGAATGGGATATTTAATGAATGATGCAGCTTTTTTTTTTCTTCTTCTAAGATTGTTTGGATTGCAGATCATGTTACAGTATATAGTTCAGGAAACTGTGACCCGCTTAAAGCAGTTCTTTCCTGCTGTGTCCCTTATACACGGTTTGGTGGACATGTTTACAAATACTAAACCAGTAAAACCAGTAATAGGATTATTTATCCTTCTTAACTACAGTGTACTGTTACAGACTGGATATCTATTCTGTCATGTGGAAGCTCTGAACCGGAGCTTCCTATCCAGGAAAATAGCTGAAGTGTAAAGGTTCAGTCATCCAGGCCTTAATGATCTAATCTTTATCTTTCTTGGAGACTGGACTTTTGTTGAGTTCATGCAGACGTTTCATCCAAGATGCTTCATGAATAGTGGGTAACTTATTCTATTTTTAAATCTGCATGTTCATTCCCTGAAATTATTAGACAAACAGGAAATGAATGCAGGTCCAAACATCAAGAGGATGGATGAGGGAACTGCACACACAGGAAAGAACTGCTGGAGAGAGCAGGAAGGGGAGCTGGAGACCAAAGTCTTTGAAAAGTGCTGGGGAAGCAAAAGATCAATGAGACATGCATGTTTTAAAAATGGAATAACTGGATATTGTCCCATCCTTGGTACTTCATTACATGAACCTGGTATTAAGTTTCCAATAACTAACCAAATGCGACACCAACAGATGTTACCAACAGACAGAATGCTGCAGTTTATTTCCCATAAACAGACAAAATTCTTCTTCACATCAAATGAATTCACGAAACGCCAGTCTTTACTTTGAGTGGTGTTCAGGGTTGTTCAATTGTGTATTAAAAAAAAAAAAAACTCCATATTGCTGTGCACTAGGTTTTATGTTCCGTTGCTGCAGTTTGATTAAGCAGCTCCCTAAGGACAAGGATCAGAGATGGAAGCAGACACCACTGCAGGAGAAACTGCCTCCCTGCTGCCACCCTGGCCCAACAGCCAAGCAGCTGCCAAACAACACCAGAGGAAAGTGTTTTCTATAATAAATGAAAGGCCTATGATCAATCTCCTGAGCCGCTAAGTGACCGAGACAAGCGGAAGGCAATTTTTCCCAGTGCGTAATAGTGCCATGAATCCTCTATCCACTAATCTCTCTCTGACAGGAGGCCTATGTTAAAAGAACTCAAAATGATGAAGTACCAATTAGACTCTCATACTACAGTTTGAACTGAAGCTGTAATGCAAAGACCGAACACAAAGTGAACTGGTGGAATCTCACACTACCTTCACAATAAAATCCAAAAAGATTTTTTTTTTAAGCATAATTAGCAAGATACAGTTTCTTCCTGTAGCTACTTTGTGTAAAATGCTGGCCAAGCTCAGGCTCACCGCATTCATCAGCCAGGATGGCTTTGGATCGACAGCTGAAATGGAAAGTTAACTTAATTAGGACGCTGTTCTTCCACTTAGTTGGAGAACGGTTTTACAATGCAGCAGAGCTTGAGTCATGGAAATTTAATCTGGGTTGTAAATGAATGAAGCTATGTGGAATTTTAATCAGCTCCTTTGTCTTCCTCGTCTCAGACAACCGTTATAAACTGTTAATTCCTGTAAAGCCTACCAGTTTTAATAAAAACTTCTCAAAATGCTATTTGTGACAGGAAGATTTTTTAAATGTATATATAAATTAATATATATAAACAAATGTTACAGTAACCTTTCTCCCGTGAGCAGCCTGTACGGTATCAGGTCCTGGTTCCAGAGACAAGATTATTATAACACTATATTATAAAACTCAGGACTTTAGGAAATTAATGTCAACACAATTAAAAGAATCAAATTTTAGATTTAAAATAGGTTTATTTGTTTTTAAAATATACATCAGTTTACAAATCAAGAAGATAAAATTAGTTGAGTATAACAGTCTTTTTTTGTTGATTTTTTTCCTCCTTTTGTAAGGTCTTTTTTTCTTCTTCTTTTTTTTTACAGGAAGGAAAAAAAAAAAAAATCATACAATATGTTGCTACCTGACTATAAAAGCTTTACACAGTGAGATTTAAATAAAGACGACATTGCACAGGAGTGTAACTGGAAAACAAACAAAAACCATTTAAAAGAATTAAAAACAATGACAGAAGCACCATCTCTTTTCAGTGAAGGCGAGGAAGGACGATTTGTACAAACCGAGTGTATACAGTATGCAGCAGGAAAAAAAAAAAAGCAGGCATGTGGACAGACAGATTCTACAGTAACAAACCATAGAGCTAAACAGAATTTGTGTTTGAAATGTGCCTGAGTCATTGAAATCGATAAATCATTAACAATGTATTTGGGCGCTGGGACACCCTTTGGTATCTCAAATGCATGGGAGTATTTACAGAGCACAGCTTCATGCTAGAACTAAAAGAAGAAAAGGCAAGGTCTGGAACATTACAGTCAACTCACCATATCTGGAAAACAAAAGTCAGTCAAATACTGTATGTTATGCAATGTCGGTTATTTGAGTAGGCATTTGAACACCTTCAGGTGGCAGTATTCAAATACTGAAATCGTTGTTCAGGTATTCATGATGTCCCAAGTACAGATTAAGTCTGAGAAATATGAAAAGTAAAAGTGTCTCAGGCAACATTGATGCAGAATGCAGCACTATTGTGTTGTTCAAGTTAGAAAAGTCTGGTGAGTGGGCCTTTTTTTTTCCTCATGCGGGTGGTTAGATATGAAGTTTGTTGGACAAGAAATAATACATTTCCAATAACATTTGGTATGACTCCTCGAACTACAGTACGCACTAATCAGATACATTGGGTTTGCAGATTAAGCCTATTTTACACCAGATGGGACGAGCGAAAAGCACACCTCAACAGCTCCATAACAGTACGGCGTACACCCGCCACTGCTCTCGTGTGATGCATTCACACACCTGTCATTCACTGGTTTGGTAAATAGGCTCTAACGTGCAAATATCTGTACTGACAGATTCATATAAACATGCATTATCACTGTGATCACAAACCTCATCAATCCAATGAAACTTGTTAAGAAGGATTTTCGCAAAGTGTTACGTTTAACATTCTGAGGAATACTGAGCTGATGTCCTGCTGAAGTCCTGCAGTGCATTTAACGTTTCTCTCCCTTACATCTCAATATTAAGTGAGTCAGAAAAGAAATTAATTAATAATAATAATATATATATTTTTAAATGCACTGCTACTAACGAGGAAAGTGTTTTTTTTTTCTCGTCATACAGCTGAACATCAACCATCAACTTTTACCGACATTCAAGTATTAAAATTAGACTGAAGGCACATCCCTAATATCTACCTGTTTTTTTTTTTACTCTGACAGGCTAAAGTGAGTTTAACTACTAAAAAAAAGAATAATTGTTAAAGGAGAATGTGACCAACTAAAATGTGCTAAAGGTAAAAGGGAGTGTAAGTGTAGGCAATTTTTAACGTGTCTCAAATCCTTTAAAAAAAAAAAAAACCCACATTATATTTTCTTCGCTTAGCTTTTTGTCAATATTTCACTTCCCTTGTGCATAATCTTCAAAGCAGATCAAAGAAAGGAACCGTCACTCAATTATGAAGTCAATTACAGTAATGACAGGAAGTCATTACACTTGTAAGACATCAGATTTTAAAGTCTATTTATACACCCACTACTGCATTACAGCGATTCATATTCATTCCATCATTTATCTTGTGCAGTTACATGAATTACTGAGGTGCACATTATCCTTGCCCTTCCTTCTTTTTCGTGTATATTTGCACGAACTCCTGTCTAATTCACTGATGAGGTCCTAAAATATTTAAGAACGTACATTTCCATGTGCAAGACTCTGACAAACTGTTCTTTGTCTTTCTCTCCTTTAAGGAGCACTAAGCTATTTTTGAACATGAAGAGACATGAAATATTCAGCACAGGGGCAAGTTATAGTTCTACTCATTATTGGATCTTAGAGTTACATATAGGGGGGTGGGATGATTGATAGACCACAACAGGAACAAAATGTAAAGCTGAGGATGAGGGGAAACCATTAGATGGACATACTCTGAATGCAGGCAGGTCATGATGAGGGACACTTTCAGGAAGAGCACTGGCTGACCTTTCCATTAGAATCTCCATTAGATTAATAGGCATTTTAATAAGACTGGTTGATATGTCTAATAAAAAAATGGTTATGAATCATGTTCGTGCAATGTACTGTATAACAAGTGACGATTTGATTTAGATACTTTCAGAATTTCCAGGTTGAAATTAAATGCATGAGTGCCTTTGAATGTTTAACACTGCATGAAGTATAGAAAAGAAATGTGAAGAAATCTACGAAAACACAATTTGAGCTGATTAATCGCCAGGTTTGAAAGTTTGCTTTTCTTTTCTTTTTTTCTTTTTTTAACCCAAAGGCTTGAAATTAACAAATTTTAGACACTGTTTTAAAATAAAGGAAAATAATTTATTGTATAATAATTTATTTGCTACTAATATCAAGCAGTTGCTTACCTTAATCCTAATACCAGGATTACCCAAACTTGGAGAGACAACGTTTTGTGAGCAATGCAACTGCCAATCTGTCTAGATTTATAAGTCAGTTGGTCTATGTGACATTTTCATTGGGGTCAAAGGAAAAATGTTTAGGCTCATTTTCCCCCTTAAAAAATGTGTAAAGGTTTATTTTCTCACATCCCATCTCCGATTTGAATACTTCACAACTAAAGTATAATTCCGTTTTTGGAATTGGAAGTATGGCAAAGTTGCTGCATGCATAGTATTGTTTTCAGCTGCCAATTCCTTACAATTGCCTTTAAATGTTCATTTTTAAAAAGGTGTGGTGTTTGGATTAGATTGTATTATATAGACAACCTTTCGGGGTAGATTTACTAAGTAAGGATTGTAGGTAAGGCTTACTAAATGGTAAACTGTTTACTATATACAGGAAAGCAAATAAATATTTGAGCATTGACAAGTTGTTAATTTAGTTGTCTATCTAGCATTTGTATCCAAATGAGGAGAACAATGTAAGAATTAAAGGACCGTTTATATGTGCCCTTGCTTACCCCAGCAACCGCAAGAAGCTAGGATATGCGAAGAAAATTTTGCATTTTGTACTGTTCCAAAAGTTTGCACACACCTAACTCCAGGGGCTTTCCTGATTTAAATTTTTTCTACACTATAAAACAATGCTGAAGGCATTTAAAATATACAATAATCTCCTTTAAACAGTTGATATTGAGAAGCGCAAGCAAGTTATGCTCATCATTGAGGTGCTGTTTAATTGGTGATTTCTGAGGCTGGTAAAGCTAAATGAACTACTCTGTAGCAGAGGTAAGTTTTGGTCTTGCTTTCATCATGGTGAAAGTTTTTTTATTTTTTTTTTCCTTCACAGGGGACAATCCTTCACAGTTTTTTTTCCTGTTCTTTTATCTTAATGGGTTGAATTGATCCAGTAATAGTGACATATTTCATATAGAGTGTGCAAATACTATATAAAATCCAACATTTCTGTACTTACTTCTACGTTAAATATAAGAGAATAACACACACCTGGCCATAGAACATTTGAGCAGCTTTTGGACACATGTAAAGTATTGTCATTTTCACACGATTCACCCAATTTAAATTTGGAAGTCTTCACTTTAAGCTCAGATTTATGACATAATTTCAACCTGATTTATACTGTGCTAGGCAGGTTAAAATAGAACCAACTTCGTCAATGTCCAAATATTTATGTACCGGTCATGATAACTACAGTACACAGGAAATTAAATGAGGACATCGTAGAGCCTAGTTTATGTGCACGCACACAAAAACCAATTCTTACAGGTGAATTTTAACTTTTCCCATGAGATTAACCAGTTCCTAACTACTTGCTTTCAAAATCGGTTAACTGATATTAATTAATTAAATTAGAATATAATTAACATTTGCTAACTCAGACATATTAACAGATTTTATTTGACATAAATGAACTCTCAGGGAGTTCCATGGGGAGTCAATTAATGCACACGTCAATCATTCTACATGAATTCATCTACTGCCCTTTTTATTATGGAGGGGAAAAAAGGAGATTTAGCTTTTTTTTGTGCATTTTACATTCCAGCGAACTCCAACATTAAAAGGCAAAACTACTCAGATTAACACGAATATTTTGTTTTGGGACACAAATGTTGTTCATGTTTAACAGTGATTTAAAATTTCATAATCTTCAATACCATAAATGCAGAAAATAACATAGCACCAATTCTATGCAATTCAAAGCCCTTGTCCCACTTCATTTATTTAATCAACTGGCAAGGCATTAGTTGATTAGAAAAAACCTGGGATTCATGGACATTAAATTTTTTTGGCCTGCCTTTGATTATGCACATTTTAATGTTCTTTCTTTTTTTTTTGAAAAACAAATTAAGTTTGCATAATCAAAGGCAATTTTATGGCCATTATACTGTATAAATTACACTGAATAAATAATTAGTTTTTATTGGACTGAATAGTTTGTGATGTTTTCTTGCCCATTATGCCAAAATGATTAGATGAATGCTGAACAAACTTTACATTCCTCAGAGGGTATACATTAGCTAATAGTGAAAGCTAAATTTTAGGTCTACTTTTTTAAAAAACTAAATATAATTTAAAAACACCTACTGGGGTTCTTCTCCACAGCACCCAAAATACAGGATGTAGGAGTTGTACAACACATCCAATTCTATTCCACAAATTCTCATTGTGAATGAGGAGTTTTATGGACCTTAATTTCATCTCAGGAACAAAAAACATGGAGGACAAAGGAATATAATTTATATCAATCAGAATATTTGTTTAAATGTAAATAATATACCTCCATAGAGAACAAAAAAGAAATATCAAAAATAACTGTGGCAGCTCAGTGAAAAGAGGTGTTTACAATAAATGTGCAGTGGAATTAGATTCTTATTCCTGATGTGAACTGAAAGTAGACATAAGGAGAAATACTTTTTAAAGGGTGATGGGAAAGCATTAGTCATTAAAAAGGGTTAGGCACTGAAAGATTCAAATCCACTAGATCCCATGAAACCTGCATAATCCACACCAACAGTATCTGGATCCGAGTCTAGAGCACCATCTCATTATTTAATCTTTAGAGATGGAGGGCTCTCGCTTTAAAACCATTCAACAAAACTGTCTTTGCTTGTAGTTTCTGTGATATTCTAGTACCTTACTGCAACAAGTTATGGGTGCTATTTCATCTGGATATCCCCCATTACAATACATTGGCCAAATACAGAAGTTATATATGGCTATATCCTGTTTTCTTCTTATAATTTACACCACAGCTTGAAGATGTCCTGAAGATGTTGGAGCATGGAAAAATTAACTTCTTACATACTCTCACATTCTTAAAGGATAAGTGAAGTACATCAGACTTCTTTAAAAGGTATGATGACCATCTTAATCTGTACTACAAATACCGCAACTAAGTGAACAACTTGCTTCTGAGAAAAGTGGCTCAAGTGTTACAGTAATAACCCATAAAGAAAGCAGCCTGGGTATTAGCTGATCAATCACCACTGTGATTCCTGCTTCCTTTTGCGGCCTGGTAAGACTTGTGATCTATCAAGCAGAAAAGCACTATAGGTGAAGTAAGAAGCAAGGGACCAGCCACTTTCTTAGTCCAGCAGGTTTCCGTGCTCTTGAGCCTTGGAAAGACTGTCTTTCCTATGCAGGTGATGGACTCCCATCCTTTTGGGGCTTTTCTGAGGGCGGGTGGAACCACTCTGTTGTCTGTGAGAGGGAGGCTTTTCTGTGTAATCCTCCAGGCCAGCGAGGACCCTGGGGCTAATGACAGGAAAGTCCTGTGGAAGGATGTCTTGCTCTTCAGCTGGGCTGCCTACAGACGCAACATCTTCACCAAACTCCTTCTGCTTGCCTGTGGCTGGGCTAGACTCCACCATAACCATTGTGTCACCACTAGCACCATCATCATTGTCAAGGGCCATCAGCAATTGCTCACTCTCCTCTTGGGAAAAGCTAGCACCATACTCACTTCTTTTGGTGCGCAGGTCTGCAATGCTGCTTGTATCAGTATCCAGGCTGGATTCTCTGCTGGCAGTCCAACTTTGAGTTGAGGAGCCCTCTTCTCCATCAGAGTAAGCTCCACGAAGGATTCCTCGGTCTGAAGCTCCCCTACCTGACTTGCTGCTGCGACTCCTCTGCAGTTCCTTTACTGTCTCACTGCTAAAGGAAGTACGGTTAACCAGGGTGCCTTCTGAGGATGGTGCCATCTTCTCCACAAACATTCGTTGCCAGTTGGTAAGCAAGTCTTCCTCAGAGCTACCTGAGCTGGCAAAGGCACTCGGTGGCTGTGGTGGGCTGCTGAAGGGACTTGACTGGCTAGACAAAGGGTCAGTTAAATCACTCTGTTGAGGCGTTCGTGGGTGCGATGTATGGCCTCCACCTGAAGATGACGAGGTCCCAGAACGCCAACCTCCATCAGACACTGCAGGACTATTAGGGACGGTACGCTGCCGTTCTCCAGCCTCCTCTTCATTTTGTACTAGGCTGAGGGATATGGCCTGGCGTGTGGCATATGTGCAGTTAGGCAGTGGGCTGTTCTTAGGGATTTTTACCTTCTCATCAGAGGAGAATTCTATCACTTTGCGGCCAGGGTACAGCGGATGTGGAGGAGGAGGCGTAGGGTAGGGGTTTAGCTTCTCAAAGGAAGGTGTTGCCCCACCTTCAGCTGACTGGCCATCTGGACTACGGAACACACCATTAAGGTGTGACTGCTCAGATCCAGTACAGGTACTAGGCTTACTCTGTCCAGGACCCCCATTCTCTCTGCCAGCACTCTCATTTTGGGATACAGTCATATCCACATGGACAAACACATCCTCAGCCACTGGCCGCCCACTGCTGCTGGACTGAGCAGAGTTGAGAACAAGTGGTTCAGGTTTCTCAAGTACTCGAGCAATGACAGAGGTGGGCACCACATCAGCTGGTGTCAGACTCAGTGTGTCTGGGTCCTGGCCATGGGCTCCTTGTGGGCTCTGGGTCTGGTCAGGCAGACTGCTCTTCATATGCTTATTCACCATCTCCTGCAGTTCATATGGCAACTAGAAGGCAAGTCAGCAAAAGACAAATAAATATTTCACATAGAACATCACTGCTTTTATGCAATTGAAACATACAACTCCAAAAATTATAGTGGGCCAATTAATGTTAAACACAAATTGTCAGTATGTCCATAAGCGAGCATTCTCAGGTTGTACCCATCAGTATCACCTAGAGTTTAAGCTCTACACAGTCTTTAAAATGTATCCAGAAGAAGATGCTATCTGTTTTCATTTGACATTCTTTTAAATTCTTTATTTCTGCTTTCTTAAATGTGAATGGACTGCTAAATAAGATACATTTACACCAGACATTGGGGTTCCTTTTATTCAAAAACACCTAAAGTCTCCAACATAGAATGGAAAGCTAATGAAACAAGACTTGTGCACTTGTAACTGAAAAGCAAGAAAGAAAAAGAATCTTGAAAGGAGTAATGGGCAGGCAACTAGGACATTTATCTTACACTGCTGCCTTGATTGGATGAGGCCAACTGGGGCTTATTGATTCATGGAACACAGGCAGGGAAAATCTCTGATCATACAGTTTAGCTCAGCTGATGCCGTAACCTGTGGGGGCAGCTAGTAGCTGAAAAAAACCACAATTCCTCCGGACGTGAGAGCAAACAAGATCAGTGCATTCAAGGCAGCACTTTTAAACATAACTCCTGAATGATCTTCCAAAATCGTGGATCTTTATTTGCATGTTGCCCTCTAGTTTTTAAAACGGGAGACTTTACTTGTCTCTTGTCAAATTCCTCATCCTAGTCAAGCCCATAATTTATATCATGGACACTGAATAAGATCTAAAACTGTATGAGAAGTATCTTAGTTCTACAAAACTACAACAATAAGGTAAAATGTATCTCATGACTTAAGTCCCCATGAAAAAACTTCATGTCATTAAAAATTATGCTACTATAATTGTACTCAGTGATGTGAAATTGGCTGATTGCAGCGTGCACTTCCTGCTGCTATCCTGTATTGCCAATGAACGTAAACATGCTACATGCAACCAGAAGAGAAGCTAGGCAATATTGGCAAAAGTATATAGGTTTTTAATATGATCAGTGTCTAACCTCACAAATGCGCTTCTGGAAGAATGGTCAAAAATGTCAATAGACATATTGCTAAACCTTGTGGAATCCCTTCCCAGAAGAGTTGAAGCTGTTATAGCTGTAAAGTGTGGGCCAACATCATTTTAAATCCTATGGATTAAGAATTGGATGTTACTCAAGTTCATATGCATGCAAAGGCAGGCGAGGCGAATACTTTTGGCAATATAGTGAATGTGCACACACAGAGACCCATGATTATGTGCATTCCATTTTACTCTGCTTTTATCTGGCACAGCACTTGCTGTATGCATTTCCAGTGATGGCCAGAAAGGGTTTCTAAGCAGCCTATGCTTACAACAGGCAAAGTATAATACATCAATATAAAACCACACGAGGAAGAAAAGAAACATCAGTGGCATAACATTGTTTGTTTTTCTAACGCTCTCTAAGGGGTCAAAGAGCCTATATCTTACAATGTTATCGAGGAAATTACCCTCAGTTCATACCATTATTATAGTATTTTTCACTCAAAAAAATTAGCTAAAATACATATTTTATTACTTGTATTTTATGCCATCCCACTGAAGGTATATCACTGCTATGGCAAAAACGAATTACCCTCATATTTCATTTCGGGCTTCAAACGCATGGATCCTTACAAAATGACTGAGTATTGTTAATATCAATACATACTCAGCAGTAGTTTCTTACCCCATAACCCATAACCACAGAGATGTAATAAAAACATTTCAATTTAAAATGCACCTTGGTTTTTATCATCCATCATTTCTGGCTTTAATTTTATAATTACCATATTAAAAAAAGTTGAGGGAAGATTAAGATGTAATTCAATAACTGCAACATAAATTAAAAATATTTTCTTAAAGAAAAAAAAATGCAAACCTTCACTTTGCCAGAAAGGCTTCGGTACCTCTAATACATCTCTACAACCGAGCTGAGCTAAAAACACACCATATAAGAACCTTCAGGCAGATCAGCTACAATTTGCCATTAATTAATGTGTACCTGATTAATGTGTATAGCCTACTTACACAAGATGATGTATTTGGATATGCAGATGGCTGACTTCAGACAATCCATGTTTGATTGAGTAATGAGTATGTAACTGTCTGTCATCATCACTGAAAGTGCGGTGCTAAACATAATCAGCATTTCGTGAATTTGACTTGAAGTCTTGAGGACTGTCTCAAATGCGCTCAAATCACTTACACACTATGTCCAAACCTCCATCATGTCCTCAAAATATGGAGTTGATAAAGACTCACGAGGCTTATGCTCCAGGACCAGGCCATATCCTGCTAGCCAACTTGTACATTAGACCAGGAAAATAATAACCCGTAAATATCGGAGGCTCTAAAACACCTCGACATCCATATTTTTATGGATGAAGCCTAGAAATAATAGTTAAGCAAAGAAAACATAGGATTCGTCTCTTTACTCAATTCATAAACACTTTAAAAAGGGGAGGGGGTTCAGCTTAACGGAAAGCACAAGGAGGGAAATTTATTCCTCTACCTTCCTCAATTATGGGCTTCATGTTTGTCAGTTATTAAGAAAACTTGGGTGGATATATGCTGCATTTATTTTCTTTTTCTGTATATGGTCCAATCAGGCTAGGCTTAATTTTCTAGGGGGCACCACTAACAAAGCTGTCACTCTCAGTGAGCTAATTTCTATTTCCAATTTTATGACAAGATATCCAGTCAAAAGTAAAAAAAAATTAACAGGAACATCATATCCTTAAATGTTATAAGGAATCCATATTTATTAAATTCCTTTTTTCTTTATTAATATTAAAATCTACTCATCAGGGCCTGGTAGAGGATGTACCTATTAGGGTTGTGTTTCAGTGATGGGCATACTAGAAATAAAGAAAATAGACCAAGTAGACATTCACCTAACGTGTCTCGAACTGAGAGCAGGTATCAAGCACTGTCCTCTTAGTTTTCAAACCTCTCTCTTTTAGCACCAACTACATTGTATGAAATGCATACATTGCCATTTAGACAAAAAAAAAAAAATGCAACCCAGGAAATAACATGGTCCCACTCTCCTATCATTGTGCCACTATCAACATAAAACACATATGAAGTCATATAATGGCATGCACAAGTCTGCGAAAGTGCATTCTGAAAAGACTTCATAGTCATAGATGGATATGCACACCCAACACTCACATCTGCAAACTTGTGGTTTCTGAAATGCGACTTGTTGCACTTCAACAGCTGGACGGCTAAATTGCAGTCCTGCCGATAGCGTTCCTGAAAGAAAAAGAAATTAAAAAGAGAAATTAAAAAAAAAAAAAAAGAGAGAACGTGTGTGTGTGGGGGGGGGGGGGGGGGGGGGGGGGGGGGGGGGGGGGGGGGGGGGGGGGGGGGGGGGGGGGGGGGGGGGGGGGGGTGTGGGGGGGGGGGGGGTGGGGGGGGGGGGGGGGGTCGTGGGGGGGGGGTGGGGGGGGGGGGGGGGGGGTGGT
>JAAGKR010000866.1:91412-120718 GCA_011419295.1 Clarias macrocephalus | reverse complement strand
CCCCCCCCCCCCCCCCCCCCCCCCCCCCCCCCGGGTGGCGAAGCAAAGAAACCAGTGCCACAGACTAGCCGTTTCCC
Organism: Clarias macrocephalus; assembly: GCA_011419295.1. NCBI lineage: Eukaryota > Metazoa > Chordata > Actinopteri > Siluriformes > Clariidae > Clarias > Clarias macrocephalus. The sequence goes on along the minus strand of JAAGKR010000866.1, from coordinate 120,641 downwards.
ACAGAGATGAAGGGGACTGATCTGCAGCTGATCTGCCCATGAAGATAAAACACCATGATTAGGCACTGTGAACAGATGGATAACTGGTTCTTAAAATCGCCTTCCCACAGCTCTGCTGCATATATACACTTAACAAGCATAGGAGCTGCTCATTTAAAAATGTATTTCTGTTGAAAAATCTGGATTTTATTACAAGTAATCTGTGCACAAGCAGACATTCCTGCCAAAGCTGGGACAATGCTATCCACAGGGCAATAACGCAGATAAGGAGTTTGACAAGCTGAGCATGTCTTATTGTGAGATTCCTGTTTCTATCTGTAGAACTCCATCAGTACTTGACAGTACAGTTCCATGAAGGCTTAGCACCAAAGCTCTCAATTTAACTTCTAATTTTCAGCTTCAGTGGTTACCAATTGTAGTCCTAAACACTGACAGCTCCAGTCCACTGTGTGACGGACACACTCACTCTCTCACTCAAACACACACGCATGTACATGAACATGCACAGACGCGCACACGCACACAGACAGACGCGCACACAGACAGACGCGCACACAGACAGACGCGCACACAGACAGACGCGCACACAGACAGACGCGCACACAGACAGACGCGCACACAGACAGACGCGCACACAGACAGACGCGCACACAGACAGACGCGCACACAGACAGACGCGCACACAGACAGACGCGCACACGCACACAAACATGCGTACATACAACATACATTTAGTTCCTCCAGCTTGTCAATCGTGTTCTTAGCATCCACAAGCTTGTTGGTGAGTTCCACTATCTCTTGATCCATGGTCTTCTTGTCTCTTTCCACTTTCCGGAGCTGCAAAAGACAGAGTGAGCAGAAATTACAAATAGCCCTTCAAGCAATTCTTCGGATGGATCAGGCAAACCCTGAGCTAGTGTCTTAAGGAAGAGCAGCAAGTCATCTCCTTATCGATTTGCAAAAAATCTTTAAGCCCCTCATCTTTAGATCTCTGCTCACAGCATTGGCATAAAAAATATATACATAAATAAATAAAAAGGTCAATTTTTAATAACTTCTAGGGAGAGAGATTAAAAACTTAATCTGAACAGATGCCTGTTTTTAAATGCATGAACTCTGATACCTTAGAGTAATGACGTATCAAAACTAGTTTGGCAATCAAACCATGTCTCTAAAATAATCTGCCACAGTGTAGTGTAGTTTGCACTCACTGACCAATTTATTAGGCACTAATAGGTTTTAGGTACTTTAGGTTTTAAGCCTCTCTTTGGTCTCAAACAGTCTCAATTCTTCAAGTCAAGGATTCCACAACATTTCTTTGCGATTCTGCTCCAAGGTCACATAACTGCATTGTGTAATTCATTTAGATTTTCATGGGCGATTTCATGCTGTAAATCTCCTGTTCTACCTCATCCCAAATTGAGATCTGGTGACTGGGAATGCCACTGAAGAATGCTGAACAAAACATTGTCATATTTATAAAAGTAGTTTTTGATGTCTTTTGCTTTGTGACATGGTGTATCATCATGCTAGAAGTACCCAGACTGTGGGCCAGGAAGGGATGCACATGGTCAGCACCAATCTTCAAATAGGCTGTGGCATTCAGGGAATGACTGACTGGTATTAACACGGCCCCAAAGTGTTTCAAGAAATCAGTCCCCTCACCATTACACCACCCCCACCAGCCTGGGCTGTCAACACAGAGCATGTTGTCTCCATGGATTGGATGTTGTTGCCAAATTCTAACACTACCATCTGTGTGCCTCAGTAGAAATCAAGATTCATGTGGCTAAGGTTTTCCCGTCTTCAAATGTCCAGTTTTGATGAGCCTGTTCCCACTTTAGCCTCAGCTTTCTGTTCTTGGCTGACAGAAGTGGAACCCGACATGATCTTCTGCTTTTGGAGCAAATCCGCCTCATGGTTTGACATATTATTCTGACAGTAGTACATAGTGGTTATCCGAGTTAATGTAGCCTTTCTGTCAGCCTGAAGCTATCTGAACATTCTGCTTTGACCTCTCTCATCAACACTGTGTTACTGTCCTCAGACTGAAGGTTTTTCTACATTTCATTATTCTGAGTAAGCCCTAGAAAATGTTGTGTGAAAATCCCAGAAGATCAACAGTTATAGAAATACTCAAGGCAAATAAACCAAATAAGAAAATGAAATAAAAATGACTCTTGTCCCTTAGCTACACATACAAAGTCAGGAAATTGGAGGCTACATAAATGCACAGGCTTTTGTCAAAGCGGGCATATAAATGAATTCCAATGTTTGTGCATAAATATTACAAAAACCTGCGGTCTAGAAAACCTGCATATCAATTAGCAGGGTTGTACGGTGCTGTTTTTGCTACAGACCAAAGACCTTTGCATTTGCGATAATAAAGAAGCTTTTATTTCCTGATATTTACATCTAGCCATGTAGATAATGTATATAACCATTAAATAACATATATAAATAACACATGGGAATATAAATGATTGTACTGGTTTTGGTAAATGCTTATGCAATGTCTCTGCATAATTTTCTCATTTCTAGCTTCGAAATGTCATACTTTACTCCCATAGACAGCTCTCTAGTCATCATGTTTTGTCATTTTTAACAAGTGCAGTTTTTACAGGTAGCACCAAGGATGCAAATGTTTAAACACTGAATCACCTGAGTAAGCGGACACACCTGTCACAGTGGGACAGTCCAATATTTTTCAGCACTTGTTAGTTGGTTCAAACAAATTAGTGGGTTCAAACAAAAGGTGCCATGTTCGACAAATCAAGATGTTCATTAAGATGTTCATTTCATTAACATATGAAAGCTCAAATTCAGATCACCTCATTCCATCTTAAATGACTTCAGTATATAGCAACAGACAACAGAATTAGCCTCGTCATTCTAATACTTTTTGAAGGAGACTGTCTGTGTGTGTGTGCGCGTGCGCGTGTCCATTTATCTGCCAACACCATATTAACAGCAATTTGAATGTATACAAAGCCAGTGTGTCTGCATTGTGGGCCCACTGCACGTGCTGAGAAAGCTGACAGAGTCAATGGATTTAATTGAATTGAGTGCTTCATAAAACATCACAGAAGTGAAAAGCTAAGCAGGTCTGTGCAGCGCACACAGTAATTTAAAAGGGTGTGTAATCAGATGGCTGGATATGACATTATAAATACTGTCTCCTGAGCCATGGAGTATTTCCATCACTAAAAAAAAAAAAAAAAGGCTTGCAATGGAGAAAATAATCTGATGATTTAAATTCCAAATACATTTAATGAATGTTCATGATATGGATACACGTCTACCTAAAATTCAACTTCTGTCTCCTATTAACTTTTTTTTCCCTTTTTTTTTTTTAAATGCCATGCCAGCTTCTCCTATTAGCTTAATAGAAGGATCAAAAATGCAGTGTGATGGCAAGTACCAGAAAAGCATGTTACCAGTCATTTATGGAGAATTTAGGAATAATGTTACTACTGAAGCAGTAAACTCTGTGCACAGATAAAGAAGCTGTTCATTAATGGCCAAATAAAACTACCAACAAGATCTATAAACTGAAAGGCATTCTAAAGAGTGAGGAATGGGGGAAGGGAAGACAAGGAAACTTCCCATCAAAATGCATTTCATTTGATTAGAACATTTGAAGTTCAGTGGTTGAAATGCCTAAAGCGCCTCAGAAAACCCACATTTTGCTCATGGCAAAATTCTCACATTAAACACACTGATAATTTATTTCTCTTTTGTACCCCAGTTGCCTTGTAAGATATTTAAGCCATCGCCAATGTCTGATATTGACAAAACCTAATATCATACATCATCTACATCAGGTAGTGCTTTTCAACCACTGCACTGCACACATGCACTCCAGCGTCATGCCTTGGACATCAAAGCACTGCCATGCAGAGGAAGACTAAGTGTGAGACAGTGGAGACTGGAGAATGACATGTATACTAATGCACTTTGAAAAGTAAGGAGATAGAAGAGAATGAGTGATCACGCAACTGCATGAACCCAGGTTTGACTGATGGCAGCCTGATGGTGATGGTTGTGGTGGCGATGTGAGATCCAAATCATGGCAGCATGAGTAGAGGAGAGGAAAAGTTGGAAAAAGAAAGAAATGATGGGCACAAAGCACGGTAAGAGTGTACACAATGAGTCATTGTTTTTGCTAGCTTTAAAAATAAATAAACAAATGGATAGAAATTGGGTAGCCTGGCATTGTACAGTACATTGCAATGCCACCCGTACTATATATGATTACATAGGAAATATCTATCTATATACTTTATCATTAGGTTTAAAAAAAAAAAAAACATTCTTAATTTTTAACACAAGCTTCAACTTGATTATATTTTCAGACCGGCAAGGACTAACAAAGGCATGCTGTCTTGTGATTTGCATCACTGTAAAACCATTTACACTAAACATGTTTGATTACATTAGCATTTGAATGGCACTGACAAGAGAAAGACTGACAGCCATGCTGTAAATTCAACCTCAAAGGCTCTATGTTAAATTCTATTACTAAAGCATACTGTAGTTTTTGCCAATATACATAATTTGTAATAAACTCAAAACATATGGTTACAGGTTATTCTCTTCAGCTATATATAGTGTGTGTGTAATATATATATATATATATATATTTTTTTTTTTTTTACCCATAATGTTGAGGCATTTATAGATACATATAAGCTAGAGATAGCTTAAATCTCTGTTTGCATTATTGCATACCTACTAATGTGGGTTTCCTTGAAATTCACATGATGTTGCAAGACTAAATACCGCAGCTTTTTTTTTTTTTTTTTTAGTCTTCACTAGCCTTTTATTTTTTGTTACTAACCAGAAAGCTAGTGGAAACATTAGCCACCTCACAAACCATAAAAACTGAAGCTAATTTGTACCATCAGTTTCATCTCTCATCCCTGTCAGTTTTCACACACACAGATTCTGGATCTGCTACTTTACGAAGAACTGTCCTGCCACATTCCGTGCTGCTATGCTGCGTGTGTTTAGACTTAAGTTTGAGAGTCCATGTCTGTGACTTGAATTGGCAACTATAATGTCTATTGAATCAAATGAAAGTAAACGGTTTCAATGCCAAGTCAAATGTCTAGGCCTAATATGGTTACTGCTTTCCGGTTGGTATTTGATGTGGTTTAATACTTTCTTTTACTGTAGTTGTAGTTACTGTACTGTAGTCTGTGTTGGGAAGTTGAATACTTATAGGCATACTCAAAACTTTAAATTAAGTTCCTTAGACACTTCAATTTTAAAACAAACTAACAAAAAAGGAATGTGTTTATTTTCCCCCCATCATTCATTTATTTTAGCAAGAACAAACATGAAAAACAAACTTTTGGAATTGTCATGTAAGCCTTTACGCACCATGCACTCCAGATCTAAACGCTACATCCAGCAAAAATTATTAATTGAAGTGCATGTAGGAGCAGCAAATAAACCTCTCTCAGAATCATTTATGAAGATGATCAAATAGTTATAAAGAGTAAGGAAATTTAGATAGTTTTGAACAAAAATATTTTTTTGACGTTTTGATCAGTAATTTCTTTTTGCAATTTCTTTTATCTCAGAGTTGAGGAGCAGAATATAAGAAATTTGTCAACATGCACGTTAAAGGTTTGTCAGGTTTATAGATATTAATGTAATCCCTGTGACATGAATAAGCTAATTGCCTGACCTCCAAACTGACTGAAATCATTGAAACCAATAGCAATGAAATGAAAGACATTTGTCTAAAAATTACCACAGAAGGTAAAGGTAAAAAGGAGAACAATTACCAGGGCATGAAGCTTCTCTTCCAAATCCTGGTTTGCTCTCTGTGAGGCTGTGTAGCTGTTTTGCAGTCTGTGGGAGAAACACACTTAATTAACACAGCAGGAAGTGAAGTTCATGATTTTGAAGGATCGGACATTAGCACAAAAGAGTACAGCACCATTATATCCAGCAGTCCAGGAAAGAAAATTAAAGCAGACTTATTTGTTCTTGCCTCACATTTACAGTGATGCAGCCTGGCAGCATATTCGACTACATCTTTAATAACGCACAAGATGGGTACGGCCTGTGTTTTGATAGATATTACGCATAGCGCTCTGGAACAAAAGTTTTTTTCTTCTTTCTTTGTTTTGGGCAGTCTTTCAGCAGGTATGACACATATGCCTTCTTGTCTCTGTCTCTAGAACAATACACAGTTATCCAAACAAAATGTTGGGTTTTCATACAATGTTCCAGCAGATAATTGGCAAAATGTTGCTCAGACAGTGTATAGGAAAAGTGGTTTTAATTAACACATGTACATGGAAATAAATGTAGTGTTCCACCATCAAATGTATAAAAATCATAGTTGCATGCTTTGATGCATCACTTATAAATATAATATAAATTATTTCATGTAAGAAATTACTCGAAATTCCAAGCCACGTAAAATAATTTTGTGCATAAGTCATATTTAAAGGTTAGTACCCCTCATTAAATTCAGTTTTTATGCAAAAACAAATAAATTATACAAATCATAACATGAAATTTTTTTCTTCACCATCCTATTTTTTTATTACAGCCAAAAAAAAAAAAAAAAACAAAAAAAAAAAAACCCCACATGTGTTCAGTACCAAGTACTGCTTCTATAGGATTTAAAAGGAGCAAATCCGCACTGGGCATTAAGGCCTTAATGCCCAGTGCCATGTGTGGGAAAAACACCATTTCAGCAGAAATACCTCCACATAGTATTACAGCGAATTAACAAGCTTGCTTTGATCATTATGCACAAAATATTCCTTCATTTAATATTCATTTCTGAACCCACGGTCAGTTCATGGACTGTGAGTTGAGTAAAACTCACCAAATTCACCAAATCGTCCCTTGATGATTGTCAATATAATCACATTACATTCTTTAAATACATAACAAATTTTTAAGTTCAACAATATTAAGGGAGCATCAATATCAATATATGCTTTCAAAGACCACTGGGATTGACCAAGACTATTTCACAGTTAATAGAGTTATTGTGCCTAATTTACCCCGCTTCAGATCCATATCACTTTACACAAGGGATTTTCTGTCTCACATTGTAACAATTAAAACTGAATGCTAAGGAGTACAGCTATGAGCTTCTGCTGTGTAATATAATAACTCTGGCTTCATTGTCACATGCAAAATGTGTTCAGTAATTGGCATCACTCAGTGTTTATCCTGGAATAAACAGAAAAAAAAATCCAAATAAGCTAACAAACGTATGGGGCAAACTGTGCAAATTGGTAATGACTGCTGATAAACTGAGTAGAGGTTGAAGAAACAAAAACAATAAAATACAGCACCCGTTATTAAAAAGTCCTATTTTCAGTTACAACACACTGCCGTAATCTCTGATCCCTAATACATGCATGTGAGGTTGGCACAGCGCATGCATATGATGCGCTTGCACACTGTAGCACACATTTCATTCATTACCTGATTATCCAATTACACTATTATACAAAATGGCACTGAGGGTTAGAGAAGTGGAGCAGAAGCCACAACACAGTCTCTGATTTGACAGGAAGAATGCTGATTGGTTCCGGCTGCCATTGAGAAATACGTGAGACAGGTATGCAGACTGATTGGAAGTGAAGAGCAGTCTGATTGCAATAGAATTAGACACTGACTTAATCAGGGAGATGGGTTTAGCAGAAACAAGTGCCATTAAATGAGAGCAAATCAGACTGGATGATGATGATGCACAACACAGATACAATAGTTTTTTTTTATTTTTTTTATCATTCGCAGAAAGATTTAAAATAGAACAGAGAAGATTTTAGTCAAATTTCCTTCAGCATAAGTGGTTCAAAGAGATGATGGTGATTTGTAAAACACTTCACGTGCGTATGTAAATCTGCTCATGCTCATTAAAAACAAATACATTGGCAAGAATGAGAAAACAAGAAAAATTACAAAAAATCACGTTCCCTTTTTTTAAGTCCATTTTTCAAGTCACTGAAAAGAGCACACTTGTGAAAGCATGCACTTACCAAAATGCAAACAATTATTTCTAAAATACAATCTAGCATGGACATGTCTTGTAGTATTTAACTGTTATAAAGGGTATTACATAATTAGCCAAATACACTGCAAAAAAAAAAAAAAAAAAAAAACTCAACACTTCACACTCTAAAATTTAATATGACCACCTTTAGATGTAAATACTGCAGAAAATTCATGTGTGGAGATTCTTCATGCTCCCAGAGCCACATTATTACTGTTTGAGTCATAAACTATTCCAGAGAAGGACAATAAAAGCCAATGATGAGAAAACCTGATCATACATGCCACATAGCATTGCTGAGTGTAGACCTGACCAACTGAAGACACCACAGATCATAACACTGCCTCAGAGGCTTCTACAGTGGGCACTACGCACGATGGGTGCATCACTTCATGTGCTTCCTTTCTTATCCCGATGCACTCATCATTCTATAATACGGTCAGTCTGTACACATCAATTGCCAATTGCTCCAAAGTCCAATATTTATGTTCCACAGCAAACTGAAAAAAAAAAAAAACTTATTTATTAGACTAAATAAAATAAAAGATTTTCTTATGACCACCCAGCTGTTTGGTCCCGATCCTTTTAGGTGTTGTTGCGCTGTGTAAAGGAAATGGTCTTACTTTTAGTATTAAACATAGCCAGGAATTATTCTGTAGATTTTTTATGATGCAACTTAAAGTGTTTATGTGATCTCTGATTACACTCATTTATGATTTTATTTTTTCCAAGCTCACATTTCTTCCATGAAGTTGATGATTCAATACTATCTTTTCAGGTTTTAATGACGATTAAAGTTTTTAATAGGACAGTTTCTAACTTAATTCCAGTAATTTAATTCCAGTAATTCCCTTAGTTGTTTTCTTTGTTTGATGCAGGCCAGTAATTAGATCCTTATGAAATTTGGTCTTCAAAAGAAGAAATTTTGACTTTTTTTGGTCAGACAGTGAAAAACCTTGTGGCATGAGTCATGTCTTTCCAACATTTCGCTGTTTATGTACAGTACACTTCCTAGTTTTGTCTAGGTTTCAGCAATCTCTTTGGGATGCTTTCTTGGTGTTAATATAAAATTAAACTAAATTATTAAACTAAATTAAACCCACCACATTAAATTCAGTTAATGTCTTTAGTGTCTAAAAGACAGAGACAGAGATATGATTGAACAGGTTTGCTTCTGTAAATGAGAGTTGATGTTAATATTCTAGAAGGTCATGATTCAGGTGTGAAATATTGAAGATGACAAATTGTCTCACACCCCAGTGGTCCAATATGTCCTGAGTGTGACTATAAGAGACAGGTGAGGACAAGAGTACTCAGTCTATACAAATCTACATCACTGATATAAAATTTGAGCTAGTATCAGACAAACGCATCTCATCAGGTCATGGCCAAACATTGAGCAGGCCTTGTGCATCAGTGCCTCCTTTCTACACATATCTTTCCAATTTCTGTCTCCAACACATTAAATTGACCTCAGATTAATTTAAACCGATGGTGGGCAGCATATTCATGCTCTCATTACCTTTCCTGCAGTTATTATGGTCATTAGAAATAAACAGAGAGGACGATGTTCAGTACATGTTGGAAAGGGGGGGACAAAAGTCCCAGACAGAGTGAAGAGACAGTAAGTACAAAACCAGATGGTGAAAGCCAGCTAACAGTCATGGGAGGCTGAGTCAGTTTGTCTGGGCAATAGTGTGTTACTGAGTAAGGCAGAGCTACCGAGCCATCACATCCATCGGGTATTCGAGAGAGAGAGAGATGTACACAGACAGAGTGCAAGATGCAAACACAGACAGATGGTGGGGCTAACCTTCGAAACTTGTCTTTCATCTTCTCCAGATCATCTCGTGTTCGGCCCATCTCAGTCTGCATGTAGTGCCGGCGGCTCTCAAACTCTGCTTCCATCGCCTCCATTTTATGGGTGGTATGTGTGAGATGGCGGCGCAGGTCTTCATTCTGCTGTTGTAAGATCCTGGAAACATACACAGGAAAAAAAATAATCAATACTGCTAATAATTTAGTGCTCTAGAAATGGCTTGATGCATAAGTAAACTACTAGACCAATACATCCGGTCTTCTACTTTGAATCCAGCATCCTCCATACAGTCTAAAACTTATTGTTCATGTCTGTCCGCAAATCTAATCTAGGAAAGGTGTGCATGTGAGAGAGAGAGAGAGAGAGAGAGAGAGAGAGAGAGAGAGAGAGAGACCATGAGGACAGTTAAGGGCAGTTAGTTGAGAGAGACCATGAGGACAGTTAAGGGCACAAAATGTTTCCTCTGAACCCACTGGCTCTGAGGACATGCTGCTCTGTTACATTAAAACCACATTCCCATCCCGAATTCCTCATTCAGAAAAATACCTACTAATTGGTAAACGAATTGGAAGTTATTTTGACTTGCTTCTATACCAATAAAATATTTAACAGCATATCATGTCGAAATCTAGAGACAGATTACAAAACTTTCGTTAGATATAAAATTAAGCGAGGTGAAAAGAAAATGGTACGACATGAAAAAGACGAAAATGGATCTAAACCGTGCTCTGGTGTTCATGCACACCAAGGTGGTCACACAGGGAAAGTAAATTCTATTTTTAAATTCAAGTTGAACAATATTAAGATGAGGCTATATGAAACAGAAAATGGTTCTAAGCATGCTTTTGTGCTTGAGTCTTTAAACAACCTTTCCCTTGGAGTTGTGACCTGTGCTACATTCTCCATCAGATGAGGCATTTGCTCAAGGCTTACAGCTAAGCATAGACATGATCATGACCATGGAGAGAGCATGAAGATTCTTCAAAATTTTAGATTTTCATGACTATATAGTTTCTTGTGTAAATGCTCCAATGAATAAATGTATAATTTAATGAATGCAGTCAAAAGGCCCCACTGTTCCAGTATACAGTACGTTATCATGATCTCTTCTGTGGTAACACATCTCATGTTCCCTTCAATCTCCACTTAAGTGTAAAGAGCTTTAGCCATTTTTCCAGTAACTGGTGCCTGGCCTGCATGTGGGTGCGTGTACGCGTTTTGTACCTTCGCCTTTCTGTCTCTTTATACATTAACTGACCCCATTGCTCCCTGTTCAACCAACAATCACAATAATCCATATTAATATGCATCTAAATCTGACTCCTTGCTGTCTGACAGAATGATCCTGATACCACGTTAAGCTTTAGATAACCAAAACGGCATGTTAACTTATAAGATATAATCAGCACATGCACACTTGAAAGCAACTAAAGATAAATTCTTCATTGTTGTAACAGAGTCATCAAAACAAATATGAAAATGTACATCCTGCACCAACACTGACTGCTCAGAGATAACGTCAATCACACAAATATGAGTCAATCACACAAATATGAGTCAAAAGATTCAAATTCAAGATCAAATCACTAACAAAGCAAATATCTGATATAAGATTAGTAGAATGTTGATTTAAAACAAACTTGTATTTAGGCGACATGTTGGAATCGTGTGGAAGCTTCACAGATTGTCAGGAGAGGTTATATGAGTAGGCAATTGCTGAAGCCCTTAGTCTCACCCAATTCTGTACACTTTTCTGATGACGAGCTTCACAACCTTGAATGCTGCACGCTCTGTACCCGTTTCCATAATTCAGAGTGGAAGCTTATTTTGAAAGTCACAAATGCAACAAGCTTTTCAGAGCAGGATATAGTAACTGGAATGAAATAATCTTGCAGGTTTGCTGACAAGCTACAGGAAAACATTAGTCGTTGGTAATGTGCCAAGTCCGATAAACTGCCTCTCATTATTAAAGGAGTTCATCCTCATATAAAATGCTCTCTAGCAATTGCTAGCAAAGTCTGGATTTAGAGACTATGGTATTAAGCCTCTGGTATGTATAAACTGTCCTTTATGGTATAGACTGGGCCTGATGCAAAAAGGAAGTGAAGAGTTAAAGACATTCCTCATCACCGTAAGCTATTTTTATTAAAGATATTTCATGCTGACGATTGCTATAGTAACTAACTTTGCTTGAGGCATTTGCAATTTCTCCAACTACAACACTGAGCCCCAACGCATGACCCTGAGTAGGAACAGTGACAAGTCAATGCTCTTTTATTACCTGCCTGGGATGGCAGAGCTTGGTCCTTAAAAATAGGTTCAATAAAATAATTACTAAAAGAGATTATTAGTACCCTTATGTCTTGTAAAGGAGTGTCCAAATAATTCTCTTCATTCCTTCCCCCATCAGTGAGTATTTAGGCCAATCAATGAAGCTGCCACTGTCACATGGCACAAATGCTTCTGTTATCCATCACTTGGGAGGACTTTTTTGGTTTACTGTCACTAAACACATGCAGTTCCACTCCAACGATCATGCTCAAGTTGTAGTTGAACAATTCCATTCATTTCTTGGAATTTATTATAAAGAAAAGTATTTGCATAATAACATAGTGGCTGAGTGATAGTAAATACAAAACGTTAGTACATCACTTGCAAACAGAAACATTTTTGCAGCTATTTGATTAACTTAAAATGGTCAAAGCATGGAATGATGTCTTAGTGGATAACAGGCATGCTGAGTATTAATGATGACTTAAAGGACAGACAGACAGCAAAGTAAAAATTGAGTTAAGTGGGCACCGCTTAATCTCTGCACAGAGATCTTCTACCACTCCTACCGACTGACAACTTCCATACACACACACCTATTAATAACTAATGTCTACAGCACCTTTACCTGTGCTGCTCCCCAGACAAGGATATGACAGGTTTAAATGGAACAGTAAAACCCCTCAGATTACACAGCACATAAAACTAAATTAATATTTGAATTATGTAAAGTCCATAAAAAGCAACACAGATGCACACAAGAGAGATTTACAAACAATATGACAAAATTGTTGTATGAAAGAAAAAACACTTACTTGATTTTGTCAGCATCTGATAATGACTCCTGCAAAAATACAAAGATAACAAAATAAGCTGATAAAAAAAAGAAGAAGAAGAAGAAAAAAAAGAAGAAGAAGAAAAAAGGCAACTACCAAGTATGAATGTTTCTTTATAAAAGTATTCTGCTCTCCCTGGTAATTAAAAGACATGATTTGAAGCTACAGTATAATTAAGCATAAAGGAACAGCTTGCAAAGGACAGCAGAATTATTAATTAAGAACAAGCTGATTTTGAAACTGCAAATAGGAAAATAAACCAGTCAGAGCTAGGACAAACCTTAAAAGTGCACTTGTGATGCACAATTATAAAAAGATAATTGGCATGGAACATTAATATGCTTTTTGTTTGAATCTACGAAATTACTTTGACAGCTGTGTTTTTCTCTTAATTAAAAGAAAAAATATCACAATGCAGCACAATGTTATTGGTACCATTTACAATTTCTTTTCTATAAAACTGAGCTCTAACCAGGTTAAATTAGCATTTTTGCCAAAAGACTTATCAAATAAAACTGTTAAAAGAAAAAAGAAAGGAATTCTATAGGAATTGTGCTGAATATTAAAACATGCATTAATTTTAGCAAAGGATAAATGGACACAAACCCAAAATGCGTGCATTCAAGGGGTGTAACGGTACACATATTTGTACTGTACCCTTTAGACGTATATTTTCTTTCTCAAACTGTATAGTCAGTATTTTAGATTCAAAAAACAAATAAGTCTGTATGTTGATTAATCAAGTTATACACTATAATAAAACTATAATCATTTAAAGATAAGAAGTTTTACTGTCTGTTTACTGTCAACTGTTTGTTGCTGTCCAATGTCATGTTGATTCAGGAATTGGATTTGGGAACAATTGATGTACAAATCCCTGCTTACTCTTGTTGAGAAAGAAGGGTTCTCCAAGGGTGCAAAAACAGTACCATCACCAGTAACAAACAATGCTTAAAAATATCTTATAAATATCGTTACTATTCTTAACCAACTTAACCATTAGGTACCAGACATGTATATTTATTATTATTTTCCACAGTCATGTCCAGATTTAATTTCTAATCCCTTAAGAATGTATACTTGCCTCCTTGGTTAGCAAATTGTCAGATTTTACTGTTCTGGGCTTTTAGCCTCAATGTATCTAGCCTTTCCCATTACCAGGGCAGCGTGCAGTTACTGAAGGGATGTATTAAGTACAAGGCTGAATTTTGGCAAACAATGACAAAAAGGTATGGAGAAAAAAAAAAAACTAAACATGGTACACATACCTTCTTCATTTGTGATAAAACCAAAAAAGCAGTTTGTGATGTTGGTATACTTTCACTTTCCATATGAATTGTAGACATTCCAGCCTTTGTCAGCTTTGATTTGTTCACATTGTCCTTTGGCCAAGTCCTTGGCTCCAGCTGGGCAGACTGGTGAGATGGTGGCTGTTGTAAAACACCCTGTCGATTCTTGCCATCCCACTCGGTCCCACTGCTATGCTTGGAATCGCCACTAACCTCTATCCGTCTATAATCAGAACCTTTGGATTTATGTTGTACTCCTTCCAATTGGGCGTTCAAATGCCCTTTCTCTGGCTCTTTATGCAGGTTGTCCTTTAGAGAAATGTCTCTTGTTTTGGACCCGACTTTCTTCTCTATCCTTGTCTCTCTGTCCAGTGGGGTAGGATATTCACCCCATGACTGGTTCCTTTTCTGACTTCCTTTATGCTCCTTGAAATCAGATTGCTGACAATGACTCGGCTGTGCCTGGATTCCTTTAGAGGGTTCTTGCTTTTTATAACCTAGCAAGGTTAAGCTAGCAGGACTTAGAATTCTGTATGTAATCTCATCCAAGAACTGTGAGAACTTGAGCTTTTCCTCCAGGAGCTTTTCCTTCCATTCTGGTAATACTGAACATGGTGAAGCAGAGGATGTTGAGGCATCAGCTACTGGGGGAGACGCACCTCCTTTCCGCTCCTGGTCCAGGAATACGCATTTGGGCTTTTTGTTATGGCTGTGGCTACATCTAAGCATCTCTGCTGATTTTGACTTGCGTAGCGTATCCTTTGCACATACTCTTAGGTAGTCTGTCTGCTTCAGTATACCCTTAGTTGGCGGTACCCGTGTTGGAAATGTAGACTTGGAGAGATGCTGTTCCACTTTGGGAGGAAAGATTTCTGCCCCTTCCTTAAAGACTAATGATCGCTCCCCACTTCTGCTGGAGTGAGCTGGGGAAATGCAGCCAATGCTCTTCTGGGACCCTTGCCAGGTAAGATGATCCTCTTCACCGGATTTTAAAAGCAGGTCCTCACTGCGGCTAATAAATCGGTTTATGCCGGTGCCTGCTTTGGGGAGAAGAGCGACTCCAACAGCACCATGGCTGAATGTCCGAGGAGGAGGAAGGACAATGAGGTCTAAGCTAGAGAGACTGGAAACTTCCAGTTCGCTGTCTGACCAGGATGATGAGAAAACATCAGGGCCCTCACGAATGTCTGAGCATTTCACGTAAGGGCCGGTAAAGTGTGAGTGATGCGAAATAGAAGAATAATCTGGGAGACAAATTACCTGACTGGGAGCATGCTGGCCTGGGGCTGGAGAGTCACAAGTTGCTGTGGGGCTCCCACTAACGTCCTCTCGCAAAATGGGCTGATTGTGGCGAGTTTCGCGGTGCTGCGGCGGTGCCTTGCGATACGGCTTGCGGGCTGGGGCTGCACTCGTCATTCTTGAAGCTCAACCTTTATCCACACGCTGAACATCAATCCTGCCAAGAGATAGGCATAAAAGAATCGAAAGAGCACCAACATACAGTCCTGCTTCATGAAAAAAGACTACTCGGTTCATCTGCCTGTTCTCTTTCTCCCCTAGCTGACTACCTCAAGCTCCCCAAGCGACTACCATCAAAAAAACAGTTTAAATCGATAGGCTTTGATGAATGCAGCATCAATGGGCACTAACAAAAACTGCCGGAAGCAGACCATCAAAGACTGAGGAAGAGAGGGAGGGGTATGCCACTTCAAATAATCATTAAAAATCTGTGATTGTGTGGAGTACTTTTAAACAATTGGACTGATCATGTGAGAATGTGTAGTGAAAACTGTTTGCATACTTTTCTGTGAGGGAGACAAAACAAGAAATAAATCATGGTAAATGGGGGATAATAAGAAAGTGGATTTCTCCATATGCTAGTGAGTGATTACAAGCTGAAGTGCAATTTAAACACACAAACCACTGCATGATGTCTGAATGCATGACTGTTAGCTAACTGAGCTAACTTTGCAATGGAAACAGTTTCCTCTCTAAATAAGCCAGCAATAATGCACAGAAATAAGTTTGTGCACACCTGACAGCAGGTTAAAATATTAGATAAAAAAAATATTGCAAAATACAAATAAATTTCCACCCTACTGTTTGATTAACAACCAAATTAAAAATCTTTGCTACAACTACAATCTAATATATTCTGTGAAAATTCTGGATAAGCATAAAGCCATTTTTCCCCCCTTACTGGTCTCTTCTTATATATAGCCAAAAACTGTGTAGAAAACAATCACATCACATTAGCAGCTCACACAGGTCTCTCCTCTTATTTCTGGGTCAGACCCTCCTGTTTGTCCGGTTATTCTTTAAAACAGCAGCTATTTTAAGGGAGCAATGAAACCCACCTTTACTGATAAAACAGGAACAATAAAAGGCTTGTGTGTGCCACAGCTTTCCACCAATGTTAAATCAATGGCATTCCCGGGGCTGTGCTACTAAGGGTGAAGCTTAAGGTCACCGTGACACACATGCAGGTTCGGACACACACAGTCAAAACATGCTGTGCTAAAGTTATTTCCTTAAAAATGGCAAAAGGATGTTATTAGGCATGTTCCAAAATAAAAACATGGTGGGGTTCGTAAATATGAGAACACCGCGGATTTAAAATTTTTAGCTTGAAATAACTGCAGCATATAACTGAAACAAAGATAAGGAAATGTTCAAAATCTGTCAATCTTTTTGTATTTAAAACTACATAATTTGGTCAGTTTAATCAAATTTCTGACATTTGTAGCTCTTTTGTATAAAAGCTTCAGACCTTCCTTCAGATTTATTTCTTCTACTGTGTTCAGAAGGCACTTCCATGGTTTTGATCTAACAAATCATTAGGGTAATACTAATCTGATGTCTACGTAAACACTCTAAAATACAAAAGGCCGTACTGAAAGCAATGCGAAAAAGAGTAAAATCTTTTTTATTAACTGACATATATCTTTAAAAATAAATTGGTAAAGTTTCCTCTGTCGTAACCCTTCTTCTATCATTGAATTTTTGACAAAGGAAGGGTGCAGGATCTCTGACATTCACAGAAGGTTATAGAAGGATTACAGAGATGATACCAGTGCCTTGCCATATAACAGCACAGGCATGGCAGTCCGCCATGCCAACGAGACCCCTGGCCATGGCTACACGATAGGGCACTTTATTTTTATCTAATTCCACCCAATGTACTGTGAAATAATCATTACACATACTGATTCATCTTGTGCCAAGTGAACCTATCAGTGTTCATAGTGGGCAGGGCTTTATGTTTAACCTCTCTGTCTCTCTCCATCCGTCCAGTACAAAATGCACTTCACCTCAAGTACAGTAAAATCTCCTCTTGCCAATAATACCAGTGAAAATATCAGCAGTTTTGTCTCATGCATTCTTCTATTGGGTTTAATGGATGCAGATATAAATAATTCTTTACCGAGTGCAAAAGCTTTCGAGTAGAGTAACACATACGGTAGAACACATTTTTATAGAGTTATATTATCAAAATACATACGTGTTAAATGCCTACGATCTGCCTCTTTCTCCAAACTGTGTGAATGAATAAATCTCAAACCCACTAATTACACATGCATACACAAATCTTAAAACACCACAAGTGCTAATTCAAATCATGTGCGTTAGAAGCCCTGCATGTTGAGTGTTCAGACTTTGTACCTCCTCAAATGTGTCCCATGTCAGCATTTTATTTATAATTCTAAAAGTGGCACACCCTAAACTATTTACACATTTTCATCCTGTGTGGTAGGAGTGAATTATTTGCCAAGTCTTAAAAGTCAATAATTATTTAATAACGAATTAGGGTAATTGTAAAATCATGACACCTATAGAAATTTTATTTGAATCTGATTGGCAACCAGGTATTGTGATAATATTGCATCACTTTTTAATCTTTTTTTTTTTTTTTTTTTTTTACACTATAACACTAACATTATAACACCAGAAGTATGGGTTTATTCATTACGGATTGCAAAATGAGCACCGTACATGCTTTGTAAATTAAAGAATGAAAGAAAACATGTTGCCATGTTCTTAAATCAGCCTGTAAATAAATTCTACTTACAGCAACACTGATGCTTTTCTAACTGCATGCTTTATCTCTGCAGCTCATTAGTTTCTCAAATAATTGGGTGATACTACATACAAATAACAAGAAAGTAAAATTGCAAACAAAAACACAGTCTGGGACTGTTTCCCCAAAATAATTTGTCCCTGTTTGCCTATGACTCACTGGTCGTCAATGACTCAGTGGAAAAATCAGCCTCATCAAAAGAGAACAAAAGACCTTTGGAGAACCACGTAGGATTGTCTTTCTTAAGATAGCAAATGAAAGATGAGGATTTGATTGGGCCTTCATTTACAGGTGTCAAAAGACCCTTTCAGGCAGGTATTCCTCGCCATTAACCTGATGCCAGCCGAAAATGTCAGCTTCCTGTCTGAATGATTACCCTGGTCACTTTTCGATAATAGTCATGATGATAATCTTACTAGGTCAGATCCTACACAGCATAAGGCTGAAGTGCATGCAGTCAGATTTACATGCAGTACAGGCACACAAGATTACAGCCTACTGATGGGATATTGTTACGTACAGTGGTCCTAAAAATCACGACAATCTAGCTGGGAGTTGTGTTGCCTCAGTGGGTGGTTTTTGGCGCAATAGGGACTTTTTACCATCAACAGGTCATAAGTGGGTTTTATTTTAGTTTTCCACATTGGCTTTTTACAGTTTATATGTAAGCACAACAACTGAAAAGTTTGTTTTCAGCATAAGTGGGAGTTTATAATTGTGATGTGGCAAGTCTGGTTGCTACCTACAGTAATTGCTGACATTACTCGAAAGCTGACAGTGTGACTAAAACTAAGAATTGTTTTGTTGGACTCTTGAGCAATGAAACTGAAAGTTGGTCTGACCTTATACTGTTCATCCTGACATCACTTGATCTCATAAGTATCGCAAATACCATGCCTCTCTCAGTCGCTGTCAGAATGAATGATAATTGACTTACAGCACTGTTAAAGGCTTAGGCCACCATTATGTTTGCTGTTTTTGCAATGCTTAAACATCCATCTCTCTCATTCTCTTTAAATAGAAAATACATACACAGTACAAAAAACTGTCACAAAAATAGCTTCTACAGGCTGACACGACATGTATTTAGTGTGGCTTACGCTTGCACTTTAACTTGATTGGCAGACATGATCAGATTTATTGCACACGTTACCCCAGGTTTAACTGAAGACATGTGAAAAGCTTCTTATTGATTGATTGAGCTACTTTTTGTCATGGCTGTAATCTTAGTTTTTTTTTTTTTTTTTTTTTGTTAAGCATTGCATTTACATCTTGTACGAGTTTCTCTATGTAAAAGCTTGCTAAAACAACACTAAGCTTCTCTCGTTCAATTCAAAATGCCAAAAATTATAGAATCCGACAGTCATAAAATTATGCTATAATGTTAATTACTATTAACTTTTGTAGCAATATCACTTTTATCACACAGGGAAAACAAACTGGATACTCAAGATGTGGTAATTCAGAAAGAATTATCAAGAATATGGAGAGGTCAAAGACAAAAACAGAAGTGGAAGACCAAGAAGACTGTGAAAATCTAATGAGAACTTTCTCATAGTTTCCTATTTGAGAGACCGGAAGAACCTGGCTCAGCTTCTGGTAGCTTCATCTGGATGCCAAGTTGATCCTTCCATTGTCTGAAGAAGCTTGATCAGGAATGGCCTTTGTGGAAGGACAGCAGCCAAGAAAACACTTTTTGTAAGGGGACTGCTGAGAAGGCTAAAATGTGCAAAAGCTCACAAATATTGGAGTAAAGATCAGCAGTATTATGCAGTGAGGAACTGAAGTTTGAAATTTTTGGGTACAATCTTCGGCAGTATGTTAGAAGAAAGGCTGGGGAGAGGTGGAAGAATCAGTGCTTGCAGCCATTGAACAAAACACATAGTAGAGGGTCTGTCGTGGTTTGTGGCCCCATTTGTGTAATTCATGTTTAATTCATCATGCCATTCCTTCTGGAAAGTGTCTTTTTGGAAACAGATTCGTTTTTTTTTTTGTTTGTTTAAAGCATGACAATGATCCCAAACATATTGCTAATAAAACACAAAAAAAAAAAAAAAAAAAAAGTCATAGACTGCTCTAGACCAACATAAAATCAGTATGGGATCACCTGGACAGAAGAGGAAATAGAGGATAAATTTAAAGAAAAACTCAAAAGGAGGTAATACTAAAGACTAACTTCTGCCTGTAGAAGTCTTTTAACACAGTGTACATATTTCCTGTATTTTCTGGTCGTACCCTAATAAATAGGCTGAGAACTGAATATGCATGCTCATTCGATTGGTGCTAAAACAGCAAAGTTAATGGTGTAAAAGACATTTGCACAATACAGAATGTCTGAATGACAGAAAGCTGTTTTTTTAACAGATTGCTGAAGCAACACTGTTATGTATCCTGTGTCTGATAAGGACTTGATGTACAAACTTAAAAGCTGCAACCCTAGTTACAAATAGTAGCTGTGATTGAGGGAAGAGCTGCACATTTTTCATCAATGAACTTAAAGAAGCTCCTTTACTAACAGAAAAGCGGATTTAGTTTCAGCATGTGGCCCTTACACTCACAGGCCCACGCAAAGGCTGCTGTCTTTCATAGTGGAGTGCCATTCACTATAATTAAGTGCACTTCAGCATGGCGTTGTCGTTCATTTCTGTGAAATATGACATTTGAATTGAATATCAATCAGAGGTGACTTTAATGCTTAATTAAATTATTGTGTTGCTTACTTGTACCATTGATTATCACATGGGTTCAATATGTACAAAAGACCAACTTATCTATTGTAGTTCACTACTGTAATCACAGTAATAAAATCTATAAAGGGCATTTTGAAAATTGAAAAGGGTATTTAAAAATTGAGCAAAAAGCTAATATACAACATAACAGACTGGCGTATATTAATGAAGTCCTCAGGAGACAGGAAAGTCAGTTATAGTAATTAAAATTATATAAATTATACTGATTAGAATATTGATTAGGAGTAATATCAACATTAATCAAGATTAATTAAATAAACAGATAAAATGAAGTAACATAGCACAATATGTCAGATTAACCTTTAACATTAACTACCACATTTTTCAAACAAGACTTTTTCCATCCTCTAGCAGGTGCTACAGAGTGACATCTGTGCAATAACATCAGCATTAAATAACACTGTAATTTAATAGTGTTACAGTATTTTGATCATACAAGTGCTACTTCGGATGGTTATGCCAAGGTATTGTGCCACTAACATAAAAATTTCATGGCCACATTAGTGGAAGTTCGCAGTGTTATCTCCTCAGTGATTAGACAAACTAAATTTCCTTCATAGAATCAAAGACCTCATCTAAAGTAGGGGAACAATAAAAGCGGGTATTGTATAAAAATAAATTTAAAAAACCCACTAAAATAGAATATACATTTTTCGAGACAGAAACCCATTACATAAAATATAAATGTCTGGTATAAAAATGCAACTTCTATATAGAATTTATAAATATACGGGGATGTTTATAAGAAATTCTGTTGATATCCTAAGCTAATGTCATTTAAAAAGATTTACAAAGATTTTTTTTTAGCACATTCTAGCAGAGATGTTTGTCAGTTTGTATTTACTGGCCAATTTTCACTAATCGCCACTCGCCAATGTTCTGCCAAACACTGGTATTGTGTGTACTTCCTTGCTGTGACCAACCCTCATTTGCAGTCAGAGCCCATTCCTCTTCACTAAAGATCATCCTTTTAGAAACTACAAGTCCAGAAACTGTCACTGCAGATTTGAGTCAGCTTCACTAAATATCACGTTGTGACAGTGAATGAGCAGACAGTAGGAGCCTGCAGAGACCATGTGGAAGCTGGTGTTAATACGTCCCTGCTGGCTCAAAGCACTGAAGCGAGATAGCAAGGCGGGCATAAAAATACTGCATACAGAGATATAAATATTAGCATATAACTTGGCGTCAATATTGAACAGGTACAGATGCACAAACACTCAGGGCCTGAAGGACACTAATGGAATGTTCTGAAAAGCAAAACATCAGATTCTGTTTAAAAAATAATAATAATAAATAAACAGCACATCTAAATGAGACATAGATCAGTACAGTTCAAATAACCTCATCTGTAGTAACTACATATTCGACTTGATGGGCATAAAATCTCTGCATTTTTTTCCTGAAGCCATGTGCATCAACCTGTCGTTACTGAAACAGTAGAAGGAGACAGATTCAGCCAATTAAGACTATTTCTGGAGGCAGACTCTCAACAATGCACAGGCCAAGGGTGAAGAAACACACAACAAACTTTTAATAGGCTTTCTCGACTAATTAAACATACCCGAAAAGTGAGATGGTGGTTCTGAGATGTCCTCAATCACTTGTAGTCAGGCTCAGGCCATTCTGAAACACAAACAGGGGCAAGCATGAAAATTTCACGCATACAGTTAAACATGAAAGTATATCAATTTCAAATGCAATGAGAAAACATCAAGTATACCTTTACACAGCTAAATACCTAATCAGTCCATTGATAGACCCAGTAAATCCCTGGTATTACAACTAGTAAATGCTTAATCATATGGAAAAATAAAATGCAGAGGACTCTGGTAAAACTTAAAGGAGCTGTACAGTGGAGCCCAAAGAATATATATACACTTCAAAAGTTCAAACTTGAATTGAATCGTGGCGGCAAGTTGTATTATTATATTTCCTGTATGCATGGCAGCAGCCACACCATCGTTGTTGCCATCATGTGACCGTCATTAGCGTGGCATGTTGAAGTGCGTTTACACTTTTTTTGGTGGTTCCTCTGTATTTATGATAAAATCTTTTATGCAAGGATTTAATCAAAAATATATCTCCTTTAAGTTTCACCAGAGTGAAATGTTCCTAAGACTATTTGTAAATTTATCTTAGCCTCAGTCTTGTGTCAAATGCCCATATTTTGTTGATTGGATCCTTTTTTTTGTTAGTCAAGTCTTAGTTTACCCAATATCTCTGCATTTTTTATCTTTATTTAGTCTTAAGAAAACCTAAAGAATTTAATTAAGTTTTAGTGAACAAATTTTTTTTTAAGGCATTAGATTAAATCTGATTAACATTGCCGTCAGTCTATCCTACAGAGATTTGTTACAACTACATGTTGAATGATTAAGAATGCAGAAAGTATCTGGTTCAATGATTTGAGAAATACATGCAGGCATGGAAGATGTTGCGAGTTGCAAGTCTTATTTTGCACTGACATGATGCAATAATTCAGGTCCAAATACTCCTATAAAACTTTGAACTTTGACAGAGGTGTTGTCTCTGGAGCCTCTGTATTCCCAACTTCCTCGTCCTCAGACAACTCTTGCAGTGGCACATTGCACATAATATATTCTTCAGCTTTTCTGAGAAGTTTCAGAATGTCCTCATCATCATTTTCAATAAGGACTTCTGCTGATACACTGGAATCAACAAAGCATCCGGCCGCAGCAAGAGGAGAGAAGTGTTTGCTGTGACATTGAGAAAACAGCCAAAGCGTTAATCCATGTTTGCAGTCAATATCTGAGCCAGTGTAGCTCTGTCCCTGTAGCTCCTGGCATGAGCTAGGAAAAAAACTCAGAGAGGTGGCTGCTCAAATCCAGTATTGCAGGCACAACAAGGGACAGGCAATTTGTGTTACTTTCAATGAGAATGGCGACCTTCTGGGTGGCAGGCGGTCCCAGCCCATGGTGTCGCTTACTGCTGTAAGATAGAATTTCGAGTAAATGAAAAATTCTGAAACATGAACTGGACCATTTGATTGGACAAACTTTGATGAGGTATCCATACTGTTGCAGCAACTGCTCTGTGGCAAACTGCTTCACCAGGCGTCTCAATTACTTTATCCATCGGGAGTTTGGTTGTGTGTTCCGTCTGGATCTTATTGACTAAAGAGTAATGTACAGAGCATAAAAAACACAAACTTTTCATTAATCCACCAAGAACTATAAATATTATACAATGGCACATTAACACCACACGAAATATTCTTCACTGCTGATCAAATATTTAATCTTGCATCTAAAACAATGAATGAACCTAATATCTAGAACAATGAATACATTCTGTACATAAATTATGAACATCACTGACAAACAGAGTTTATCTCCTGCTCTTCATCACCATCCTCAGTATTGTCCTCTGCAGAACTCATGTCTTCCTCTTCAAGGTAAAAAGTAACCAACATGTCGCTTCCATCACCAGTGATAATCGTAAGATTCTTTTTTTTTCTTTTGGGATCCCCGTTCTTTTGTACACTCATCCACAAGAGCAACTCTTTAGGTTCAAGAGTGCATGTTCAGCTTTATCCCGGCCTTTGAAATAACAAGTACTGCCTTCAAGAAAGGATGCTGTGAGCCCCTTTGTTGTCCATATGTCCAAGCCAATGAATACTTTGTGTGTCATGGCCAGTATCCGATTTTTTCCATTTCAGCCAGGTACATTTTGTTCACTGGGTTTGTATTATTATTATTTTGTCACAGTTCTTTTATCAGTGTTTTTTTCTATCATGATGGAATCCATGGAGGAGGGAGCTGTCTGGCCTATCCACTGAGCTATTGCCTTTTCTTTGTTACATTGCTCCTGTGAGTCTGGTTTGTACTTGGTGTGAGAAAGGACTGCACCCGAGATAGATGGCCTCTACTCTTTCCTGGGTGTTGCTTTACCCTGTCTGGAATCTATGACAAGAGTAAATAAAATGAAGTCTAGACAGTTGCAACTTCAAGAAACCTAGCACCTTTAATGAATAATTACTATGATTTAATGCAAAAAAAATCAAACCCTGAGCATCTGGTGAAAAAAAGACTACACAATCAAAACTAGGTGGTGTTATAGTCATAGAGAAAAGTGTAGATTATGAATTCATTTACAGTACATTTTGTAAGCAAGGTTACTGCATATTTAATTCATGTCTATGCCAAATCAAATGAATTTTTACGGCAATGGGAAGGACCAAAAAAAAAATTATCATCTGTTATTAAGTCAGCTACTCAAGTGTCAAGTGCTGACTTATCACTGCAAGGTGTAAGGCTATGGTTTACTGCTAGTTTTAGACTGAAATTGCCACTTAATTGGCACTTGCATTCTATCTTATACTTGCCTTGCAAATACCAACAGCACCATTAGCACTGATAAAGCTTAGCTTACTTCAGAATGGTCTATTTGACGTGCTGTGAAAGGGGTTTCAGGCTTTAAAGATGGCATAAAGTAATGTGAGCTACCTACAAAAGTGTACAAATCGTCATGACATGGCTTTAAGCAAAAAGTTTAGCAGCTGAACTGCCTTGGCTTCATTGTTTTTTGTTTTGGAAGAAAAACAGATAGGTATGATAGTCATCTACTATTAGCAAATGCTAAGCTTAATGACTAATGAGTCCAATACTGTATAGATCTGCCATTCATTTAACTCTCCATCACAGCTCCTTGCCAATCCGATTTGGATATACACAGTACTGTGCAAAAGTCAAATCAAGTCAAGTCAATTTTATTTATATAGCGCTTTTAACAATTGAGATTGTCGCAAAGCAGCTTTACACAATCAAAAGAAGTAAGTTTGTATGCAATGTGTATGAATCAAAATGATAAGATTGTCCCTGATGAGCAAGTCAAGGGCGACGGTGGCAAGGAAAAACTCCCTAAAATGGTAATAGGAAGAAACCTTGAGAGGAACCAGATTCAACAGGGAGCCCATCCTCATCAGGGCGATAACGGATAGCAGGGATTGATCAGCATAATAAAAGTCTTAGACACCATATTATCTTCACTACAAATTTTGTTATATAAGTTTATTATGTCTGCATTATTATGTACAAGACCATTCCCTACAAGGATACACTACAATTAATGAATAAATAACATTACAGAAGAATATTTGCATGCCTTTAAAGAAAGCGACATATTACATGACAGATCAGTTTTCAGATGGGAAAGAAAAAAAAATCAATAATGTAGACTCCTGGGTTTTGCATGAAAATAGGAAAAAGGAGCGAGTGTAACAAAGTTACCAAAAGAAATCCTATTCTCCAGCATGCTCAGTAAAACCTAACAGCTGTTTTATTTACAGTACTCTGCAGAAGTATAGGGAACATCCAAACAAAAGCCATATGCAATGAAGCTTTTGAAAATATTTCTACATTAAAAGGACTTCTATAAAAAGCACTAAGTAATAAACAATAAACAGTCAATATTTGGTGTGGAAACTCTCTGCTTGAACATAAGCGGTAGTGTTCGATATAGATTTGTGCGGTATTCTAATTAAAACAGCTGTTAGGTTTTTAGGTTAGGGGGCTGACAAATATATATTTTGCTGAAATTAAAACTAGTATACACTTAGTCAGAAGTTATGCAGTTGTAGCCAATCTGACTTGGGGTTCGAATGTCATGCATTTTGAGATGTTTTCTGCTCACCACAGCTGGAAAGATAGTTTTTTGTTTAACTTATGGAGCCATCCTTTGACCTAGAACCAGCCTGCCTTTCTCATGGAAACCATCTCCACAATAAGGCATCCATTCTACAGTACTGTACATCCCCTCGCTGTACATACCTTTTCATTTTGTGCATGAAAATTTCAGAGGGAAGAAAAAAAAATAGATACATTATATACTATTTCCTCAAAAAACTCAAATAAGCCGTTGTGAACTTAAGCTCCAGACCCATAGCTGCAAGAATTTTATGCGTTGTACTGCTTCCACCAGCATAAATATGCAGAAGTATAAGAGAGAGGGAGCAAGGAAAAGGGAAGTGTTGAGGAATAAACGATACATAAATAAAATTGAAAGACAATTTTTAAAAAGTTAACAATGAGGTGACCTCATAATACCATAAATAACCATGTAACCAACAACCTACACTGATTTATACAGTATACTAAATATAGTATATAGAGAACACTGAAAATATCACCACTCTTTCACAAAACTTCAAATACTGCCCCAAACACCTCAAAAATATTAATAATCGATCACCGTTTCCTAGTGAACACGATTTCAAGTGGATTACTTTCACAAAATATGATATACAACACACTACTTCATGGTTGATTTAATATCAACCATGATGAACTACACTACAACTTTAGAAGCATGACATAGCACTCATAATAGACATAATCTACTCAGATTGAAATGTTCCTCCAGATTAAAGGCTAATGAGCTTATGCTAAAATTAAGCAGCTTACAAAACTGCAGCAAACATGTTTGAAGAATTTATTCCCTCTTGAGTTCAGTGTAAAAGCTATCCTTTGTGTAATGTTTAAGTCTTTCTGCTTAAAAAAAAAGAAAAGAAAAAGAAAAAAGAAAAACAAAGGCTGCTGGCCATGTGGTGCCCTGGACCTGAGCCACACAGGTGAAGAACACGGTAAGAATATACAGGAGATAAGCTCAACATGGTTTGCTAGTGCAGATGCCATGCACATGATTGAATGACTGTAAAGTTCACTTAATCACATATGTAGACAGATGAAAGAAGGAACACATGGAGTTATAGAGAGAAGGGTTTGAGGTAAATTAACGAAATTAAAAATTTAATGATTAATTATTAAAAAGCACCTGAGCAGGATGAAATATAGCTCACCTAGCCCACACTGAATAATTTAACAAGACACATGAGGCCATGGTTCATATATCCACACATCTGGAGGGAGGAAAAAGACTCATTATACTCTCAGCCAATTGGCAGGGTGAGATAGCACCGGTTCCTTATTCCTCCCTCAAGTGAACCCAGATAACAAGACAGGAATGTAAGACAGCTGAAAAGCAAAAGCCTTGGCTTTACAGAAAGCCTTCGTTCTGTCTTTTCTGTCACACCAACACTTATTAAATGTTGCAACTTAGGTGATAAGAAGGGGGAAAAAGAAAAGAAAAAAAAGAAAGAAAAATGAGAAATTTTAAAGACCAGAAAAACGCAAACCAAAAAAAAAAGTAAAACCCTGATAAACTGATTACAAGTACCAAGTAATATTTTCAGAAGGAGCTGTTAAAACAGGTAAAATGAACTGAATTTACAATAAATATGATGTTCTTGACATGCTCCAGATTATATGCAAGAGGCTTTGCACCACAATGCTGATTAAATTGATACAGCAACAGACAACGTATCTTCTTTGATTGTATTAAGCATAAAACCTCTCGGCTCAACTGCATAAAAATCACGCTGATCCTCAGAAATACAAGCTTTTGAAAATACAGGTTCAGAGGAGCATTAAAGCCCGACAGTGAATGTGTTGTTTCTCACCTCAAGCTCCAGTCATCGCAGTGAACGTGTCCCTTCGGTAACCAGGGAAACTCAATCCCTCTCGATCTCCTCTTCCTTCCACTTGCCCTTCTCCTCCTGGCATGTGAACTCCCAGGCTATCGATGACCTGAAACAAAAGACAGGTGGGTGAAAATGAACATGGCACTGAGAGCGACCTGCTGTCAGTCATTAAGCCAGGTGGGACCTGGTTTTACGACCTCACGTGTCACTGTGCTTCCTAGGCTGCTAAAGCATTTAGATTGTGATTAAAGAGTGGATCATCATGATGAAATTGCACGATTGATGGACGTCATGAAAAAGGTTGTGGTATCCCTCTCATATTTCGCTCAGAACAGTGAAAATCACTGGCCTCGTGGGATTTAGGAGGGGGTGCAAAAATGGCTCATCTCTGCCCACTTACTTGGCATAAAAATATTGCATGAACAGACTACAAATGTGAAACTTAACGTTCTGATTTTTTTTAAGGAATCGTGGAAAAAAAATATGTAGGCAACTAATTTTGATGAGATTTCCCATATAAATGTTACCAATATAAAGCCAAAAAATCCAGGAATCTTCCTACCTACTCCTTTACATAATCCTACCTACTTCTCTTAGCCAGGTGGATTAAATTAAAATCTAAAAATATCCTCTGGGGGGGGGGGGGGGGG